>VZTT01033681.1:6349-21486 GCA_013400855.1 Buphagus erythrorhynchus | reverse complement strand
AAAAAAAAAGAGAGGAATGCAGAGCTGCCCGGTACTGACTCCGAGCGCTCCGTGCCTGCCCTGCCATGGGCGCACGCTTTGTATTAGTGATTCCTTGGGGCTGAGCAGTTGATTTGAAATAAAAGCGAATCTTGCCTTTTTAAAGCACTTGTGGGCCCTGGGTTAGCCCCTGGACCCCCCTGCATGGGTGGTTTTGGGACCCTTTGGGCTGCCCAGAGAGGTGGGGCTGCCAGATCCCCTCTGGCAGCTCTGGGGTGGGGGGAGTGAGCACATGGATCAGGGGGAGAGATGGGGCTGGGGCAGGGAAAGAGCCAGGGGAAAGTTTTGGAGGAGAGCTAAAATAGTAACTACAGAATCATAGAATGCCCTGGAAGGGACACAGAAGGAACAAATCTTACTCCTGACCCTGCACACGACACCTCAAAATGCCAGCATCTAAGAGCATTGTCTAAACACTCCTTGACCTTTAGGGTCATGAAATCATGGAATATCCTGAGCTGGAAGGGACCCACAGGGATCATTGAGCCCTGGCCTTGCACAGGACACCCCAAAATGCCTCCAGTTCCAACATCCTAGGGTTTCCGAGCACTCAACTTCTGTGCTGGAATAGTGGAATATCCTGAGCAGGGAGGGACCTGTCAGGATCATCGAGTCCAGCTCAAGGCCCTGAACAGAATCATATCCTGTACCTGAGGGCCTTGTCCAAATGCTGCTTGAGCTGTGGCAGGCTTGGGGCCGTGTCCATTCTCTGGGCACTCTGTTCCAAACACACAACGCAGCGAGGAGAGGCCAAACCGGGGGAATTTGGCCGTGCCTGGCTCCCTGCAGCGGGGACAGCAGACTCCGTCCCCTGCCCCTGGACCAGCCCCAGGGACAAGGAGGGAAGCAGCAGAAAATGGAGCCGTGGCCCGGCTCCAGCCCCGGCGGGACTACAGCTCCCGGCAGCCGCTCCACCGTGGGCCGGAGCGCCGCGGGAGCTGCGGCGGGGCTGAGGGAACGGAGGGGCGGGAGGTACCGGGGGCGGCGGGACTACGGCTCCCAGCGTGCCCCGCGGGAGGACTACGGCTCCCGGCGTGCCCTGCGCCGGCCACGGCCTCAGCAGCGCTCCCAGGCGGAGCCGAGCGCCGCGGCAGCGCCGCGTCCGGGNGCGCGGGAGCGGCGCGCGCCCCGCAGGTGAGCGGGGTCGGGGTGTGGGAGCGCTGTGGGTGCCGGGGGTTCTGCGGGGCCCTTTCGGGGGTATTGGAGGGGTTTGCCGGGGCTTAGGGCTCTTTGGGGGCGGCCGAGGCTCTGCCAGACCGCCCGGGTGGAGGGGTTGTGCTCTGCGGGACCCCTGAGTTCCCTTTGGGTGGTGGTGGTTCTCCTTGGGAGTGAGGGGGGGCTTTGCCATATCCATGGCACCCTTCGGGGGTGGAGGAGGCTCTGCCGGTGTCCGTGTGCCCCTTGGGGGAATGGGGTCTGTGGCACCCCTGGGTCCTCTTTGGCGGGTGGTCTCCTGCTCTGTGGGATGCCCGTGTTCCCCTTTGGGGAAAGGGAAAGATGCCTGTGTGACTCCTTGGTTCTCTTCGGGGAGTGAGGGGCTCTGCGGGTCCCCTTTGGGAGTAGAGGGTGCATTGCAGGACACCTGGGTCCCCTTTGAGTGGGGGGTTGCCCTGTGAGATCCCTGGGTCCCTTCATGGGTGTGGGATGACTCTCCCTGGATCTCCTTAGGGGGTGTAGGAGTCTGTTGGGGACTGGGTCCCCTTTAAGGAGATGAGAGTCTGTGGGATCCCTGCGTGCCTTTTGCGGGGGGCTGCTCTGCCAGACGCTTTGATACCCCTCGGGGGGGCTCTTTCATGGTCTTGATGGGTGGGGGTGACTCCCCTTTAGTGGTGGGTGGGCTCTGCCGGACCCTTGCATCTTGCCCAGCCCCGAACACACATGACCCTGGGGAGCATGAGGGGTGTCCGCAGGGGGCTCAGTGGCCCCCCTGACCTCCCAGTCCTCAGCACCATGCGGCTCTCGGCCCTGCTGAGCGCGGCACGGCTGCGGCTGCCCCCGGGCTACCGGCACGGCATGTGGCCCCCTGACTCCATGGCCGCCCGGCTCCGCAACCCCCCGGGGCAGCGCCGCCGCAAGGTCTTCGTGGAACCCATCGCCAAGGACGACTGGAAGGTGTTCAAGGGTGACACGGTGAGGCTCCTTCTCCCCACGTTCCCCCCATGGCTGGCAGCTGGGCTGGGGGGGTCCCACCTCTGCCCCTCTCTCCACCGCAGGTCCAGGTGCTGGCCGGGAAGGACGCAGGGAAGCAGGGAATGGTCACCCAGGTGGTACAAGCTCGCAACTGGGTGGTGGTGGAAGGACTGAACGCGGTGAGGCTGGGGCAGGGAGGGCTGGAGGAGGCTGTGGGGAGGCTGGGGAGGCCACGGGCTGTCAGTGACCCCCGTGCCCTTGCAGCACTATCGCTATGTCAACCGCACAGCCAAGTACTCCGGGACCTACATCGCCAGCGAGGCACCCCTGCTGCTCAGCCAGATCTCTCTGGTGGACCCCGAGGACCGGTAATGGCCTGGGGGGTGCTGAGGGGACCCCACCGCTGCCCCCCACCTCCGTCCTGCCCCCTGCCAACGCTGTGTGCCCGCAGGAAGCCGACAGAGGTGGAATGGCGGTACACGGAGGAGGGCGAGCGTGTCCGTGTGTCACTGCGCAGCGGCCGCATCCTGCCCGTGCCCCCGCAGCCACGCAAGGATGGCATCGTCCCTGAGCAGTGGATCGGTGAGTGGGATGGGAGGAGGCTGGGGGGATGTGGCAGGGGACACGGGGGGTCAGCACTGTCCCCTTGCCCACACAGATGGCCCCAAGGACACGTCAGAGGAGGATGCGCTGGCCAAGACGTACCGGCCATCCCTGAAGACCTTTGAGGAGGAGATCATGGATGCCATGGGGATCGTGGAGACACGCCGGGCCAAGAAATCCTACTGGTATTAACTGGGGGAGCCAGAAGCCCCCTGAGCCGGGCTCTGCAATAAACACCCCCTTGATTTTCTGTGTTTGTAGCTTGCAGTGCTTTTGATGCAGCACTGGCTCATTCACAGCCAGTCCTGGACCAGGCAAATCCTGGGTTTATTGTGGTCTGTCCCCAGGGCTGTGGGGGCTCTGCCCTTCCCTGGAGGATTCTGCTTCCCCCAGATCCTCATCCTCGTTGCTGTGCCTGTCCACACTGTCCTCTCTGTCCTTGTCCAGCCCAGCCAGCACTGTGGCCAGCGGGGTCCGTGCAGCCACTAGCACTAGGTTCCGTGGGGAGAACTGGGGGTTGAAGAGGGGCACAAGGGCACAGTGGAAACCTGGGAAAAAGGCAAAGGAGAGTCAGGAGAGTGTAGAGAGGGTTCCAGGCAGAGAGGAAACAGAGGAGGGAGAGGATCGCCCTGGCACCACCACCCATGCCCACCTTGCTCCCGGAGGTAGAGCAGACGGTCGAGCAGGATGAGGGTCTCCACGGCAGGTGCCAGAAGCTGCACCAGGGTGCAGAATGCCACCACTTTGTGCTGCTGCTCCAGCATGGCCCCCACAGCCTCCGAGTCCAGCGGGACCCTCGCTGGGTCCAGTCCCGCAAGGGGCAGCCCCAGGTGGGCATATCTGTCATGAAAGGAGGCAGAGGAGTCCCAGACAGGACTCCCCTATCCCCAAACTCATGGGAAGGGTCCCAGAAGGGAGTCCTCCCCGCCTCCCCAGTCTCAGTGCAGGACCAGGAGGGAACACAGGAGGTTGACCCCACTCCTCACACTCATGAACAGGGTCCCAAAAGGGGGTTCCCCCTCCCCAAACTCACTGCAGGGCCAGAAGGGGACACAGAATGGTGTCCCCACCTCCTAAACTCAGAAGGAGAGTTCCATAAAAGGGTCCTCCCTCCCCAAATTCATAGGGGGCTAGGAGACATCCCAGAAAGGGATCCTCTGTCCCCAAACTCAGGGAGGGCCAGCAGATGTCCCAGAAAGGGGTCCCACCTCCCCAGACTCACAGGGGACCACCATGAGATGCAGAAGGGGGTCCCACTGCCCAAACTCACTGGGGGAAGCTGAGGGCATGTGCCTTCCTGCCTGGCTGCAGGCCCAGGTGTGCCTTCCTGCCTGGCTGCAGGCCCAGGTGCCTCTTGCTGGGGTCGGTGGTGCAGATGAGGCTCTCGAGGACGGCGCGGTAGCAGTGGGCGCGCAGGTGGGGGCTGCCCCCACGCAGCCGCCCCTCAAACTCCTCCAGCGCATGGCACGCGGCCTCCCGTGCCCGGTAGGACAGCTGGTGGCCCGGCAATGCAGCCACTGAGGCACTCAGGGGGTAGCCCAGGGGGCAGCCTGGGGGCTGCGGGGCAGTTGACAGCTTCATGTAGCAGCAGCCCACCAAGGCCACGGCAGCCACAGCAGGGCTGTGGGTGAAGTGGCACAGCAGGGCTGGGCTGAGGTCCCCACAGGCGTGAAGCCCTGTGACCAGCACCTGCCCCCCATCCTCAGAGCCTCCTGGGCCCCCCAGCGGGTTCCGGGCAGAGGGGCTGGGTCCTGGGGGCTTGGGGGGCAGGAGCTCCCCCCAGGGAGCTGCAGGGTCCAGGCGCCCAGCCACGTGCTGTGGGGCCCGGGGGGTGAGGGGGTGCTGGGGAGGCCTCTTGTGTCCCAGCCCCTTTGTTTTCCCCAGCTCCCGCAGCAGCTCCTGGTCAAAGCGCTCAGCCAGGCCCACCAAGCGGCCATCACTGTCCACTGCAGTGACCGACAGGCCCAGGCCAAAGGCCAGGAACCGGGAAAGGTGGCCCTGTGGGGGGACACAAGCTCAGCTCGGGTGCGGGGGATCCTCTGAGACCCCTCCGTGTCCCTCTGCTCTTACCTGGCCTGCTCCAATATCCACCACACGCTCGCAGCCGGTGGCCTGGCTCAGCCGCTGCAGCAGCTGTGGGGAAGGGGGGCTGTCACGGGGCTGGGGCGAGCTGGGAGGTCTCAGGGGATTGGGAGGGGCACCCACCTTGCTCAGGCGCTGGATCTCGTGCTGCTTTTTGGGCTTGACGTGGCGGCGGAGCAGTGGGTGCAGGTGGGAGCTCTGGCATGGGGGGCGCGGGGACCCTCCTGGGCACCCCCGAGGGAAGGCAAGGGCCCGGGCAGCGGCGGCAAATGCCAGGAGGGACAAGGGCCAGGCAGCCCCTGGGACCCCCTGGCCCCCCAGGAGCCCGGCCAGCTGCGCAGGAGTGGCACTGGCCAGGGCGGGCTGCCAGGCTGGGGGCAGCTGTGCCCACAGACCCTCAGTGAAGAAATCCTGCGGGGAGCGGGGTCGGCGTGGGTAACACAGCCCGGGGTGACAGCCCGGGGTGACAGCCCGGGGGTCACAGCCCGGGGGGTCACAGCCCGGGGACAGCTTTGGGACACTCACAATGACAAAGGCGTCGAGCAGGGGCCGGTAGAGCGTCAGCAGGCGGATGATGTCGGCGGCTCGGCGCTGCTCCGGGGACTGCTCCAGGTGCTGCTGCAGGTGTGGGGTGGGATGGGGGGCGGCTGCCATGGCAGCTCCTGGGGCGGCACGGGGGCATCAGCCCTGGCACTCTGACGTCACCTGGGACATGAGCTCTGGCACTCGTGTCACCTCACCCCCCAGGTCTCACACCCTCCTCGGCTCTGCCCATCCCATTCAGCAGCCATACGACGTCATCAGGCAGTGACGTCACACGAGGACGCGATAACCCCTCCTGCCATGACGTCACGCGGCTGTGACACCACCACCCCCCACTCCGAGACACCCCCCGGAGCCACGACATCACCCAGGGGCATCACTCACCCTCGAGCACCCGTGACGTCACCGGGCCGTCCGAGACACCGGGCATGTCGCCGATGCCCCGTGACGTCGCTCTGACGTCATGCGACCAGTTACGTCATGGAGCCGCCGTGGCCCCGCTCGCGCGCCCCTCAGCGCCTGGTGCCGCCGAGTTCCCGCCACGGCGCGCGTGGATGACGTCACTGCCGGTACCGGGCCGGCCGCGTGCATCCCGCCAACTTCCGGTTCCGGGGCGCAGCGGTGCCGGGGGTGGGACCCCGGGTCTCCGGGGCCGGTGCCGGGACTCGTGGGTGTCGGGGATCCCCGGTACCGAGCGGCCCCTCCGCTGGGCCGCCTCTCCGCACCGCAGCGGGCCTGGCCTGCTCCCGCCATGGACGATTTGCTGCTCAACGTGGATTTCGCCGCCCCCGAGCGCCGCCCGAAGAAGGAGCCGGGGAACCGAAAGCACCAGCGCTTCGTGCGGCGGCGGCGGGAGTTGGAGCGCCGGGGGGTCCTGCGGCAGAAGCAGCTCCCGGCGGCACCGGGCGGACCCCGGCGAGCCCCAGGACGGGGGACCGGGGGGACCGGGGGCGGCCCGGGGAAGCCACGCTCGGGCCAGCCCAGGTCGTGCCCCAAAGAGAACGGCCCTGCCACCGCCCCCCGATGCCCTCCGGTCTCCCGGAACGGCCCCACCGGGACCGATGCTTCCGCTAAGACCAAGAGGAAGAGTCGGGGGATGGCTCGGGGCTCTGCCAACGCTGCCGGAGACCCCCCGGCATCCCAGAACGACTCCACTAGAACTGGTGCTAAGACCAAGGGGAAGGGTCGGGGGGCACCTCGGGGCACCCCCAAGACCGATGGTGCCCCCCCGGCGCCCCCCAAGCTGGTGGCCATGGACTGTGAGATGGTGGGCACGGGGCCCGGCGGGCGCACGAGCGCCCTGGCCCGGTGCAGCATCGTCACCTACGAGGGTGATGTCGTGTACGATCAATACGTGCGGCCCGAGGCGCCCATCGTGGATTACCGGACCCGCTGGAGCGGGATCCGCCCGCGGCACATGGCCAACGCCGTGCCCTTCCGCAGGGCACAGCGGGAGGTGCGGGGATCTCCGGGGATGGGGTGGGGGCTGCAGCCATGGGAGATGCAGAACTGGGGCTGGGGGATGTGAGGCTGGGCTCTGCAGCTCATGCGGGATGCTGGGCGAGGGGTGGGGCTCGTGGGGCTGGGGGTGAAGGGCTGGACTCGTGGTCTGGAGCAGGGAGTGAGGGGTTGCAGGGCCACAGGCTGGGGGGCACAGGGTCGAGCTCTGCAGCTCAGTGGCTGTGTGGGGGTGCAGAGCTGCCATGTCCCCACCTGCCCTGTGGGGCACAGGGATTGACCCCACGCTGTACTGCTCCCACTCAACCCCACAGCTCTGCCCCATGGGGCTGCCCCCATTCCTGGGGGGCAGAAACTTCCCATGGAGCATGGAAGGTGCTGCTGGGGCTCTCAACCCCCTCCTCTTCTGCAGGTGCTGCGGGTCCTTGCTGGGAAGGTCGTGGTCGGCCATGCCATCCACAACGACTTCAAGGCACTCCATTACTCCCACCCCAAAGCTCTCACCCGGGACACGTCCCAGATCCCCCTGCTGAACCGCCGTGGTGGCTTCCCAGAGAATGTGGCTATCTCCCTGAAGCGCCTCACCAAAGCACTGCTGAACCAGGACATCCAGGTACCGTGGCTGGAGCCCCCCAGGATGTGGGGAACCCTGTACCATGCCAGGGAGACAGAGAGGAGTGAAGGTCATCCCTGGGGGAAGATCCAAGGCACCCTGAGTTCAGCCACTGCTGCCAGTCCTGGAGCAATGCAGCCCTGTGCCTCAGTTTCCTTTTCCCTGGAAAGCAGCCTGTGGGAGGGGGGAACTCTCAGCTGAACCTCTGCAGCCTTGAGGGGCTTTTTCCTGCTCTTTTCCCCTTAATATCTGTGCACACCCCGCAGCACTGCCTGCACCTCCCCAGGTTTTTCTGTATCCCTAAATCTGCCTATACTCCCCTAAGCTCCATGCAACCCCCAGAGCTTCCCATACCGTTAAATCTCCCTGCACCCTCATGCTTTCATGCATCCTCCCTATTCTGCCTGTACCCTACCAAATCTGCCTGCATCCCCAATTGTGCCCGCACCCCACCCACAGTTACTTGCACCCCCCCTCATCTCCCTGCATCTGCCCACCCAAGATGCCTGCACCCCACCAGGGCTGCTTACATCCCCTAATCTGCCTGCAGGCCCCTGGAGCTAGCTGCCTGTATGCCCTGATTGTCACACGTTCCCCTCACCTGATGCACCTGCACACCCAAATCTTCCTGCACACCCTCATCTCCATGCATCCCCCCACCCTTGCTGCATGCATTGCCCCATAGCTACCTGCACTCCCTAATCTCTATACATCTCTCCCCCAGTTCTGGCTGCCCCCCAAAATGAGAGCTGTGATGACTTCTGTCTGTCCCCACAGGTAGGGAAAAAAGGCCACTCCTCGGTGGAGGACGCCCGAGCCACCATGGAGCTCTACAAGGTGGTGGAGGAGGAGTGGGAGCAGCACCTGCGGCAGAACCCGGAGCAGGAGTGACATCCTGGGGGGCTCAGAGTGACACCTCCAGCCTGGTCCTGCCTCTGGGGGGACTCACAGTGATACCCCCAGCCCGGTCCTGCCTCTGGGGGGACCCAGAGTGATGCCCCCAGGCCTGGTCCTGCCCCTCAAGGGTCCTGTGAGTGCTGAGGGGCTGCCCCAGTCCTTGGATGATGAGGTGTGACGCTCCTCATCCCCAAGCCTGATGTGCCTTGTGCTGCTGCTGCTGTTCCTCTCTGTTCTCCCCAGAATGTGGGGAGGGCCTGGGATGGTGCCTGCCCCAAGAGGGGTCTCTGGGATCCTGCACCCCCCAAACACTTCGGGGCTGCTGCTGGTCCTGATCTGGGAGTGACGTTGGGGCATCCTGAGCACAGCCCCCATCACTGGGGCTTTGGGAATGGAGCGGGCTCCTTCCTCTTCCCAAAACTACCTCTGTCAGCGCCGGAACTGCCGATATGCCCTGGGATGCGGTGGGACTCAGATCCCTGTGGAAAATCCCCACTCTGCTCTGGGAGCTGCTTTCGTTGGTGGTTAAGTTCCACCTTCCTCATTGTGCAAGGGGCGGGACAAACCCGGCCATGGGGAGCAGCATCGCCCCATCTGCCTGCCCGACCCCCCCGGGCTGCCCCAGGGACGACCCCGACACCCGCGGGCGAGTCCCCCCCGCGCTGGCCCGGGGACACCCCCGGCACCGGAGGGTGGCCATAACCTGAAGGCGCCCGAGCCCGACGGGAAATGCTTTGAACTGAAAGGTTTATGTGCAAAATCCTAATTAAAAAGAAATTCTTAAAGAGCTCTTCCCTTCGGTGGGGATGGGGAGGAGCCCCTTGCCGGGCCGAGGGCTCCGGGCGGGCCCCCGGGCGCTGCCATCACCCGGCACCCTCCGACATCTGCGTCCCGCGGTCTCTTCCTCCGCCTGCTCTTTATGCCAGGGACGAGCTGGCCCTTTTCCCGGCTCTGGGCACCCCCTTTTCCGCTTGAACCACCGGCGGGTCGCTGGTGTTGCTGTAACCGAGCAGCCCCGGGAGCGGTGCTGGTGCCGAGCCCGCAGCCGGCTTGGGGCATCCCCCGCCCCTGCCGGGCTGGACGCGGCCCCGAGCCCCCGACGTGCGTCACTTTTTCCAGCGTTTCCTCGTGTTTACGTGGCTGCGCTTGGCTCGGGGCGCTAGAGCCCGAGGGAGGGTTTTGGGGTGTACAACCCCGCGGTGGGAGGGGCCCTTCCCCCTTTATTTGGGGTAAACGCGCAGATCTGGGTCCCCCCGCAGTGCTGGGAGCGGACGGCCGAGCATCCCACGGGCCGGGAGCCTGCGGAGTTGTGGGGAGTTCATCCCTCCCGCTCCTGCCTTGCACACCCGTCCCTACGGCCCGGGTGGGGGTGGGAAAGCTGTCAGAGCCCCAAAATCCAGAGGAAGGTGGGAGGGCGGAGGAACAGGCGGGAGCCTTTGTGTCTGGGCTGGGTTTGGCGGTGATTAGGGGCTTTACAGCCGTTATAAATGGCCGGTCGTTAAAGGGGTTTATGGCCCTGGAAATGAGAAGCAGCCGGCCGGGAGCCCGCCCCCGGCGGGTGCGGGGTGCGGGTCAGGGTCCCGGGGGCTTCGCTTGAATCTCACCCTGGGGTCCCTCCAGATGGGGCTGGGACCGGGCGCGGGCTGGAACAGGGGTAGGTTCCTGTGGCTAGGGCAGAGTCCTGGCTGTGGGGCAGAGTCCCGGGACTGAAAAAGGTCCCGGGGCCGGGGCAGGGTCCTGGGCAGGAGCTGTGGCTGGATCGGGGTCCTGGGCTGATGCCTTGGGTTTTAGCTTTTATATTTTTCAGAATCTCTGCTGCTTAGTGTGTAACTTTGGAACTTCATATTAGGTGTTAGTAAGTTCTCTTCACAGGGTAGTGACAAAACAATTCCTTTCTAGCTAGAGAATCAAGGACACCCAGTACCCAAAAAGCAGAAACAACGGAGAGGGAAAGGGGGCAAGCCAGGGGGCTGAGACTTCATAGCCTGGGGCTGTGGTTGGACAATTGACCCCAAGATGTAGATGAACCAAAACTTCCAAAGGTGTAAAACTCGTGACCAGGATCCATCTTGGATTTGATTTGGGTGTAGCCCTGGCCGGGCTCTTGCACTGCCCAAAGTGAATCCTTTCAATAAATCCCCATTTTATTCCTTTTGCTCCGTCTAGTCTCTGTTCCAGCTCAGCCTTCCCAGGCATCAGGGCCAGGGCAGGGTCCCGCTGTGGCGGCACAGCAGAGGTCTTGGGGCACGTGGGTTCCCTCCTGCCCCACAGCCGGGGGTCCCATCGGCCACGGGGCCGGGCCGGACTCGGTCGCGCCGTCCAGCTGGGTTTCATTTCCGCAGCGACCGTGGCCGTGGCCAGAGGCGGGGGGTGGGGGCTGCGTCCCGCCAGCTGGGAAGGATTTGTGGGGACATGGGGCGGAGACAATGGGTGACCTGCCCTTGCTCAGGCTTCATCCCCCCACAGCGGAGCCCCCCCATCCTCTCTCCCAACGCGCTGGGGAAATTGGGATGGCCCCCCACAGCTTTGGCTCTTGTATGGGGTGGGGGTACCCGACACCCCCTCCGGGGTGGATCCCGGGCACCAGGGAGGGAGGGAACATCCCCAAGCAGCCACATCCTCCCAGGAGGAGCTCTGGGGCACCGACAGCATTTGGGGGGGGCGGAGGGGAGCCCACGGGGGTACCGGGGCAGCGATGGAGCCCTGCCTCGGCCGGGGGAGCCCCCCCCCACGGTTTGTGCTCAGGATTTCTGCGGTTTGTGAGGATTTTTGCCGGGAAGGGGGGTGCGGGCAGTGGATGGTGCCGGATGTTTCCAGAGGCTGAGCCAGCTGCTGCTGCCCTGGCACTGGGACACGGCTCCCCACCCGCCTCCCAGAGAATGTATGTCCTTCCCGGGGGTGACCGGTGCTCCAGGCGGGTTATTTGGGGGGCCTGTGGTTTGTCTGGTCACCCCAGGGCTTCACCGGCATGGGAGGGAGAGGAGGGTGGGGTGCGAAGGCTTTATCCGCCCTTCCCGGCAGAATCCCTTCCAGATGTGGGGCTGCCGGTGCTGGCGTTCATAACCCCACTGGGTCATGGTACCCAGCACGGGACGAGGGGGACGGGGTGCCCCGAGGGGTTTGCAGCAGATCCCACCTCAGACCCTTCCACCCACTGATCCTGGATTGGAGATGCCTTTTATTTTTTTTCCCCCGTTTTCCCCAGATTTGGAGCAAACCCACAGCACCGCCCCTCCTGTGACTCCAGGATGGGGGGATGCAGCTCCTGCGTCTCTGGGGTGAAGGGGTTGAGGTGACCCTTCACCAGCACCCCCTTCCCGAGCCCCTGCAGCTCTGCCTGTCCCTGTGCCTGTCCCTGTCCCCTCTGGCACGGCCTCGGCACTGCTGTAGGTGAGGTTATGTCAGTGCTCGGTGAGAAATCCTGTTCTTCAGGGGATTAGGGATGCGGCAAGCCGGGACTTGGCTCACCGGCCCGAGCCGGAGGTTCTGGGGGCACGGGGGGATGTGGCCGGGAGGAGGGGGGCGGCGGGGGCTCTGTGGGGCCTTTTCACCCAAATCGGAGTAGAAACCTCTCTCCTTCCATTCCAGAGTTTCTGCTGAACCAGAAACGCCATCTCTTGCTTTTCTTGCCCAGAACTGGCCGCGCCGCGCAGCCTGCCCTTCCCGCGGCGGTTCCCAGGGCTGAGAAACCTCGGGAAATCCCTCGGCGCTCGTTACCTGCCTGGGATCAGGGTTTCACCTGCCCCTGGCAGCTCACCCCAAGCTCGGCCGAGCCCTGCACTCACACGAGTGTGCACAGACACAGGTGTGAGTTTGAGTGTGAGTTTGTGTGTGATCGTGTGGCTGGGAAAGTCGCTGGCGTGCCCACTCCTACGTACGAGTGAGCACAAGCACCTGTGCACACGCACCACCCGTACCGCTCGGGGGGTGCCGGTGGATTTGGGGGTGCACGCAGTTGTGGGGAGACGCAGGGAGATCAGGGGGTGCAGGCAGCTTGGAGGGGTACAGACAGATTTGGGGGTGCAGCAGCTCCTTGGGGTGCAGCACATGTGGGGTACAGGCAGTTTCGGGGGGATACTGAAGATCAGGGGGATACAGGCAGCTCAGGGAGATGCAGCCAGCCTTGAGGCTGCAGGGAGATTAGGAGGGTACAGATCTCGGGGGGGATGGGAGGAGTTTTGGGGGGGACAGGCAGACCAGGTGGTGCCTCCAGCCTGCACCCCCACGGCAAATCGGGGCGGGGGGCTCCCTCTGGGCTCTCACTCCGCAGGTGAGCGCGGAGCCCCCGTGCCGGGGCCGGCGCCGGGGGGTGGGACCAGCCCGGCGATAAAACGGCGGCGCGGGCGGGACGGGACGGACGGACGGAGGGAGCCAGCGGCGGGGCCGGTGCTGGTGCGGAGGGTGCAAGGGTCCCTCGAACCGCTTATTCCCCCCTCGGTCCCCTCCCTGCGCCCCCCACGCCGGCAGCCGCGATGCCCAACTTCTCCGGGAACTGGAAGATGAAGAGCTCGGAAAACTTCGAGGAGCTACTGAAGGCGCTGGGTGAGTGGAACCCCCATTCTCCCTCCGCTCCCTCCGGGATTCCCTCGGGCTGGAGGTGGCGCAGGGGAGGCGGGGGGCGAGGGGACTTCCCCCCATCTCCCCTCCAAATCCTCTTCCAGCACGGGTGTCACGGTGCCCGGAGCCGCTGTGTGCCGGGGGCATCCCTCTGCTCCCCCATTTAACAACGCTCTCGTGGTTGGTGCCCCACTGAGGAATCAGAGGCACGAGGGGGCCGGACAGCGTGTCCCGTTCCAGAGGGATCCCGCACGGCCCCTGCGCGTCCTCCTCTTTCCTGCCTCAGTTTCCCCACTCTGGTGGTCCCCCAAGCATGGGCACCCCCAAGCATGGACTCTGTCACCACCCCGGTCCCCTTCAGTCCCTCCGCCCCCCATCCCAAATGCACCCGCGGGCTCACCTGTCCCAGAGACCCTGGGTACAACTGGTGTCCCCAAAACCAGCCCAGGCAGGACCCTGCTGTTTTGGGGTCCCATCCTCACAGGCCTCATCTCGGGCCCCTTTGCCCCCCACCGCAGAGCTGTGTCCCCGGTGAGCGGGGGTGGGGAGGGCCAGGACTCATTGCAGGAGCTGGAAATGGGGGGCACAGGCCTGGGGGTCCCCGGGGCTTTGGGTAGGATCAAATCCAGCTCCCCCACTGCTCCCCTCCGCCTGACCCGCTCCTCGCCAGCCGGGGAGCTGCCGGAGCAGAATATTTTCCAGGTTAGGGGATACGTAACGAATATTTCAGGATAATTATCACTTTCTTGGGTTTCACTCCCGATCCCCCGTCGCCCCTTCTCCCCGCCCTGGCCTCGCTGCTGGAACCGGCTTGGGGAAACCTCATCAGGAAAATGAATCTGCCAGCCCCCCCGGAGCCCTCTTCCTTTCCCACGGCGCAAGTGGGGGCTCCTGCTGGCTGTGCCCCCGGCCCTCCCGGGGGAGCTGAGGGCTTTATCAGCTTCAGCCCCCCAGACTGACTGCACCATGCCGCCCTAGCCTTGGTTTTGCTCCCTTTGGGGGTTTCTTCTCCCCCAGCCCCGTCAGCATCATGTGGGGGGCGTGGGGGGCTGTGTCTGACCGCACAAGGTTTTGGGCATCCCCTCGGTGTGAATCGGGCCTCGGAGGGAGGGAAGGGACCTGGGGATGTTCATGGGGACTTGCGGTGACCATCGAGGGGAACCCTCAAGGACGTGTCCCTTCCCACTGCGAGGGAGTTCGGCTCCTGGAGCCCACCCGAGCACCCCCGTGTCTCCCCCGTCCCTGTGCCGGGGGGATCTCCTTTGTGCAGGGACCTTCTCGGGGGGTGGCCAGTACCCACCCGGAGGGTGACATGGGAACAATGTCCCCAAAGAGCAGCTCCCCCTGTGACAGCCGGGGGCTCCAGGACATGATGGATGAGCCGCCTCTGGAGCAGGGACAAAGCCCCAGCTGCCCCGCGGTTGGCGAGGGGGCTGCGGGGGGAGACGTGGGACCCTTCGGGGGGGGTCACGCAGGTCACCTAACACAGAGCTTGGACTGGGGCCCTTGTCCCCACTGTCACCCCGCTCTGGGTGAGCCCTTGCCCCCGTCATCCCCGTCCCTTCCCCTGGGCGCATCCGGCGCCAACTCCGGCAACCCCCTCCCGCCTCCTCCACCAGGTAACGAGAGCCAGATGTGGCCCAGATGTGGTTGGGGGCGCTCATCCGTCCCCCCATGGGTTGCCTTGAGCCACCTGCAGCACTCGGTGTGCCCTGGGACGTGTCACTGCCAAGTGTGGGGGCCGCGGCCGCGGCTCCCCCATGCTCCCCCAGGCTCGGGGGTGGGGGGGGAACAGTGGGGTCCACATCGCCCTGAGAGTACTGAACCAGCCCGGGTCACCGCGGGACGCTGCGGGTGCGGAGGGGGAGCTCGGTGCCACCGTCCCCTTCTCCAGGCGTGAACATGATGCTGCGGAAGATCGCGGTGGCGGCGGCAGCGAAGCCGGCGGTGGAGATCCGGCAGGACGGGGAGAGTTTCTACATCCGCACCTCGACCCCCGTGCGCACCACCGAGATCCGCTTCAGGGTGGGCGAGGAGTTCGAGGAGCAGACGGTGGACGGGCGGCCCTGCAAGGTGCGCACAGGGGCACGCGTGGGCACCTGCACACGTTTGTGAGAGTGTGAGGGTGTATGTGCTGTGTGTGTGTGTGTGTGAGTGTGTGTGTGTGAGTGTGTGTGCTCTGCGTGTGCTGTGTGTGTGTGTGTGTGTGTGTGTG
>VZTT01033679.1:4003-14370 GCA_013400855.1 Buphagus erythrorhynchus | reverse complement strand
CCCCCCTGCCAGCCCAAACCCCCACATGCTGCAGGGCCAGCATGAGTGAGCACCAGGCAGGGAAACTGAGGCAGAGCATGGGAGTGGGACCAAGGACAGACAGCAAGCCAGCAAGGCTAGAGAGGAAGAAATAAACACCAGGATTAAAATATATACATATATGTACTCCAAAGAGATCTGGATCCAGTCCTGATCTCCAGACCACCCAACCCCACCTCTCTCCATAAGAGACAGTGATGATACACAGGGAAAAGCTCCTAAAAATACAACATTTTCTCCCTGTACATTTCAAATCCCCGTTCAAGCACAGCTTCACCAAGGTGCCTAACCACACACTCAACTTTAAAAATGTGTTTAATTCCCATTACAGTCCATGAGCCTGCAGCACACACCTCAGCGTTTTGCTGAGCAGGGACAGCTCCTTGAATTGCAGCCCAAAGAGAACTGTATTACATCTCTTTTTCCCTTCTTTCCACAGCTCACCACCTCACTGAGCTGCAGGTGTGACTGGGGCACTGTCTTTTGGGGGTGCTGTTATCCCAGCTGTGTCACCTAACCCTGCCCAGAGGTGACAGCACCCCTGAACCTTTTCTCTGAAGGGGTGCAAGGAGCACAGGATGTGGCCCAGGGATTTGAGAGGAAGGGTTCCCACAGGACGGCTCCATCCAGACCATGCAGATCCTCCTGCCATGCTGTACATCCACACACAGGGCATAAATTTCATAGTATACAGAGTTCTGTAAAGTACAACACACACACAAGCAATGAGAGTTACAGTTGCTGTGGGAACCATAACTTTAAAATCTCTGCCTCTTCCACGTTAAAAAAAAAAAAAAACACAAGTCAGACAAGTCACATTTTCTTTTTTTTTTTTTTTTTTAAGCCACGCTCAGTTTTATTTTGCTGTTTCATCCAAGAAGAGAAACAAAAGAAGGAGTGAACCTGCCAATCAGCCTTTCTGTGCTGCTCAGACATGCAATGTGATGTTCCAGTAAATGTTTATTTGAAAGGTCTCCCAGGCACCGGCTGTGTGCAAGCACCAAAACACACAACCCTCAATCACAGCCAACATGCCTGCGTGCCCTGAACTGCACATCTCGCTAGGATAACAATTCAAAATGACTCCTAATCCATTTTTATTATGTAAAAAAAAGGCATTTATTTGCAGCGAGCTGAAAGAGGAGGGCTGGAGGTGATTTTATTAAGCACCTGATTGCTGGCTCTTTTTAAAGCTGGGGCACAGATTGCATAAATTGTGATTTTAATGCACGCTAAACGGTTCACCTAAATGGGCTGACCTGCTAACCCAGAGCCTGCCCTCAGAGAGGGAAGATTTTAAAATTCATAAGGTCTCCTGCGCTTGCGCTCCTGTTTCCCTAATGTGGGCAGCCTGGGAGCACAAAGCTGAGACTAAAACAAAAGCTTTCCTTCCCCTGAGGAGCTGGAGTTACAGAGCCCCATCCCTGCTCCATGCCAACAAGAGACCCCTGCACATCTCATCCCACTCAGCTCATTCCCACCCCACACCTGAACTGTGTGTCATCCATATCCCAAAGAGGAGGGAAAATTCACTTGAATGAAGGAGGAACGATCTGGATTTTAAATAAAAGAGGCCACCTCATCCACAGTAAGCATCTCCCAGTGCAGGTGAGGTTTCAACAGCCAGGACAACCACATGCTGCAGGCTGAGAGTGCCCAGGGCTGTGGCAACACAAAAATCACCTCCCAGTGCAACAGGGGGCTAAAGGAAAGTCTCTCAGGGCCACTCCGGACACGATGTCCCTCCCTGCACCATCCTCAGCACAGAGCCCAAGCCCTGACTGTCCAGGAGAGCCCAGCTCAGGTGAGGAGCATCCCCATGCCACAGTGACATCCCAGCAAAGGCAGCTCCTGCCAGGGAAAGGGCAGAGGGGAATCCACCCAAACTGACTGGTGTGGCCCTAACACCTCCCCAGCTGAGAGGAAAAAGCAATGAAGTCCTCCAAGGTTCAGTTTAAGCCTGATTTCACCAAATTCACCAGGAACACCTCCAGGGATGGAAGTCACTTTCTCTGGGACCTCCCAAAGTCACAGCCACTGCAGGATCCCTGACCTACCCAACTCTTTCCAAATAAAGGTTTAGCAAATACTAAAGCGAGGTCTCAAATTAGGAGGATTGTTACAATATCTGCCAGCGCAGCATTTGCTAGCAAGTAATGAAATATAATTAAAAGTAAAGAACACTTGTCAGATAAATGACAAACACATACTGCTGTTGCAAAAGTACCTTTGCTTGTGGTTTTTTAATAATTGTGTTTATCCGCTTCCTCACTAATTTGCAAAAAATGCAGTTAATTCTCAGTGGATCTCACAACCATTAGTGCAAATTAATGCTGTTCCCACTGTATATTCTGCATATATTAGAAGAAAGATTAATCTAATAAGAGATGCACATCTCCGGGTGAGGGAACACGAACAGGATTCACATCGTGCCTGCAGCTCCCGAGCCCCAGAGAGGGACACAGTACACCACCCGTTCTGCTCAATTAACCAGCCCACTTCTGGGGCTGCCAGACCCTGGCCACTTGTCCAGAAAACGTGGCAGAGGTGCAAAAATTCACCACAAGTACATGGATTTCTTAGGGAACAGCTCCAAACCCTGTTGACAGACCAGGTCTCCTCTGCACTGGTTGTGCTGCTGCTCTACCCACAGTGAAGATGGGAGAGAGAGTGGAAAAGAGGCTTAGCATTTATTTATGGACTTCTCAAAGAATTTTTGGAGCAAGGAGATGACGGGAAAGTGCTATTGTACACACAGACATGAAGGAAAAGAGCTTGTTTTGTTGGCTGTGGGTTTTGTGGTTTTTAATGTTGTTTTTTTGGGGGGGCAACAATCCAGCCTATTATGTAAAAACAAAAACCAAAACCAACCCACAAAAAGCAAACCCTGCCTTACCATATTTAAAGTGCAAACATTTCAGCATAATGAGCATCAACAGCTGAATGAACACAAACCACAGCTTTCCAGAAGGAGAGGGAGGGTATTCAAACACAATATCAGAATATCAGGGATAAAGCCTCTGTGCACACATGGCATCTGGCATCTGAGGGTACCTTGGAATTCTGGCACCATAAGTCACACTACAGGAGTTACACACCACAGCCCCCAATACCCTGAGAAAAGCCTCTACTGGTACCTTGGGTATCACACACCAAAGGGGAAAAAAAACAATCAAATCTTTATTTTTTATCAATTTCCATTTATGACTTGAGAAGAAATTTGAAAACTGTGCTGCCCCCCATGTAGCACAGAACGGGGAGATCCAAGACTTTGATTTAAAGAACAGATCCAAGACCTCAGGAACACCAGAAGCATCCTCTCCCAAAACACCACAGCTATTCCCAGCAGGCTTTTAAGAGCCCAGTTAAATACAGCACTTAACCACACACTTAACTCCCATTAACATCACTGGAACCTTGCACACACATAAAATTTATCCTGTGTTTCAGGGCCTTTTCATCTCCCAGGGCTTTTTCATCTCCCTGACAAGATCTGAGAGTTCCCTCACCCAGCTCTGCATGTGATGCCTCCAAACCACCACGGGGCTCAGCTCAGTGGAGAAACAAACCCATGGGGATGGGTTTTCCTTCTGTGCAGCTCCTACACTCACTGCTCACACAGGAGTCCACAGAAACCTTTGTGTTCTGCAGCATATCTTGATGAAACTGCTTCATTTTCACCCAGCCCTCTCGCTGTATCAGTTGGGAATATAGAAGTATGGGAATGCACCAGATTTGTTTTTTTTTCTTGTTATTTGAAGGGTGTGAGACCAGCAAACTGTTTCCTGGCAGAAGGGGGGACAGGGCACCCTGCCACTAGGCTGGGAAGGGAAAAGCTGAATTTGCACCTCCCAAAGGGCCCTTTGAACCCCCAGCTCTGGAGAACTCTGCACATCCTGGGGACCCAACCATCCCCATCTCCAACCTACTGAAATTAAAGTCTTTTTTTTTCTTTTTTTTTCCCTGCATGGATGCCGGACATCAAAGTGAACAGGAGGAAAGTGGCATCATGGCAGTGCTGCCACCTGGGTACCACCAAGATGACCTGCCAAGCTCTCTGCTGTGCTACCAGGGGCAGAGACAATCTGAGACTCACACTCTCCATCCCAGGAGATGAGCAGAGAGTTTGGAGTGCATCTGAGTGGGATGCAGGGATGGAGAAGCAAGAACTCCTTCCAGATGGAGGGAGGATTGCAGGGCACAGCTGTTACAGCTGCCTCACCCAGCTCAGCTGCACCACACCATGAGGGTCGTGGTGGAAAGGCTGCACTCCCCTCCCCAGCCAGCAGCAGCTGAGAAAGTGCCTGTTTGGAAGTGGGAAAGGATTCATTTCAATTAAACATGCCTGGTGCTCCAATCGAAACCAATTAATTCTCCCCATCTGAAAGCTGATTAGCTGGGCTATCTGGGTAAATGGATAATAACAGGCTAATAACCCCTCCCTGGGCACACACCGGGGCTGCCATCAGGTGTTTGTCACAGGTTTTTGACACAGTGGGTCCAGCCTAACTGCAGCATCTGTGAATACCTGTGGAGCAGATCCCAGCTCCATCCTGGCCAGGGGAGAATGGCCACGTCAGAGCCAGTCTGAGACACCATTACTGCTTCCAAGAGAGCTCTGGGCAAGGAAAGCTGTTCCTCCAACCCCAAAAGCTCCCTCATCCCCCTGGAAGCTCTCATGGGCATTGGGATGGCAGTTCCCAGCTCTCCAGCCCTGTCCCTTCCCCTGGCTGTTACAGCCAGTGTTTAACTCTACTGCTCATCTGCCTTGCTGATCCTTCTGCCTCTGGAATGTGCTCCCACCCAGCACAGCCTGGGACAGACACTGGGAACAGCAAGTGCTGAGATTAATGGGCAGAGCTCTGCACCTCACCCCAAACCAGCCTAGCACCCCCAGCTGAAGCATCCTCCACCAACCCAGGCTGCTGAAGCTGCTCCAAGGCTCAGCCCCTGATATGCTCAGGGAGTTCAAGCAGCTGAACTCAGACATGGGGATGGCAGCCAGCAGGAGAGAGCAAGGGGAGGCACAAAGCCATCCCACTTCTGTGACCCTCGTTCCCGCCAGTCCCCACTTCACCACCCATGCCACCTCAGCCCTGGTGCCACAGCCTGACTCTCCAGGTCCCAGACAAGGGGAGCTAGTGGCAGGAATTTTCCATCTCTGCTCCTTAGTTTTTTCCTCACAACTGGGAAGGAAGTGTTGACTAGCTAAAACTCACTTTTGCAATGATGTATTTTTGGTTAAGAGCAAATGCTGAGCCAAATTGTGAACAGAGAAAAACAAAGACCTCAATCCTGCTGCCATTTTCTAATCAAATTTCCTTTCAGTAATTTGACAGGCCTGTTTTGAAAATTTAAATGTAATACCAAAATGAAGTTAGATTCCACAGCTTAACAGGAATGAAGAGAAAATGTTTCATATGGAGCTAATAAAGTCCTTCTGCCCACACCTTTGGGCTCACAAATCACACAGAATCACATGGTTGGAAGAGATCTCCAAGATCATCGAGTCCAACCCAGCCCAACACCTCAACTAAACCATGGCATCAAGTGCCACATACAGTCTTTTATTAAACACATCCAAGGATGGTGACTCCACCACCTCCCCAGGCAAACCATTCCAATACTTCATCATCCTTTCTGTAAAAACTTTTTCCTAATACCCAACCTATATTTCCCTTGATGCAGCTTAAGAACAAAGCTCTTCTCCACTTCTTGTTTGTCGAGTACTGAGTTTTAGTTTGCTCACTCCCCCCACCACACACAGGCATCCCCCAGCAGTTTGTTTTTAGCTCGTAGGAGGCAGGAAAACAACTTCCACCCAGCTTCTCATGTGGTGCCTCTCCTGTGGCTGGCCTGATGTTCACATCTAATCCAAACTGAGCCTGGTTTATTCAATGCTCCCATCTTCAGAAGAGCCCTGCAAAAGAAACAGCTTGGCCTGAGGGAAGGAATGACTGGGAGATGAATATCCAGCCGTGTGTGCTCCCAGAGAGGCTCACCTGGGTGGCAAGGAGAGGAGGGAGCTCCGGGGTGGAGATAAGCAGCCTTCAGAGGCAGCACTGTCCTGCACAAGCTCCTCCACCTTTCAAACCCTCCCCTTGCTCCAAACAAAAAGCCTCTGACTCCCCAGGGACTCAGCTGTTGTGCTCAGCATCCGACCTTCTTTCAGGCTTTCATCACTCAAGAGTAATTTCCCACAGAACAAAGGAAGCCAAAAAAAGAACGGAGTCTCTACTTTGTGCTACAGACAGAGCACTGGGAACTCGGTGGTTCAGCCTTTCTGGTCCATGGCTGCGATCTGAGGATAAACCCTTGGAAAACTCCCTCAGGGAGCAGCCCCACTCGTGTTTCATGGGAGTGGGACTAGGATAAATCCATAAATCCAATAGTAAATGCAGTCCAGTGTGCTGGAAGCACAGAACAGCACAGTTACTGATCTAAGACCAGGTGCCCTCACAGAAGCTGGACAGGAGTGTGAGTATTAAAACCAGATGCTGAATGTGTCTTGCACAGACCAAACAGGAGCTCCAGGGAATGAAATCCCAGAACTCAGAGCCTCAGCAATCCAGGTCCCTGCCTCAGGCACCAAATGTTCCTGTCCCTGTGCCCGTCCCTGCAGTGACAAGCTGCTGGACAGAGAGGAATGGACCTGGCATCACAGAGCACGGGCATAACCCAATGTTCAGAGGGCAGCTTGAAAAGAAAAACATGAGTGCTCAGACCCCTCCTCTTCAAAAGCAGCAGCTCTGGTCACCCTCCACCCCTGTAGCCCTGGGGGGATGCCAGCCTGCCTCCCTGCATGCTGCCAGGAGCCAGAGACTTGCAGCAAAACCCTCAGAGCAAAACATTTACAGGAAAAGGGTTTCCATCGATCACTCCAAACCTCCTGTTTATTTATATCTGTCCAAATGGTGCAAAAGTTGTCTGAAATCCTCTGCTGTCACAAAGCTGGGCTGGAGGCAGAGCACTGGTGGGGCTGCTGGACCCTGATCCATGTCAGACAAGGCAGGCTGGAACAACTGCCCACAGGGACCCGGAATTCTTGCAGAACAGGACAGAGAAACATCCATCACCAGTGACAAAGGGTTATTGATCCTGCCCGAGGGCAGAGAGCTGGATTCAATGACCACTCCAAATCCCTTCTGCTCCACAGATCCTATGGAAAAGCAAATCTTCATCCTGCAAATCCCTGGGGAATGAAGTGCTCCTTTGAGTACCCCAATGGGACAGGGCCAGCAGGTGTGGAAGGGTTGGGGTACAGAAGAAGCAACTCCCCCACTTATAAAAAACAAACAAGCCAAAACCAAACAATCAAAAAATGGCAAAACAAAAACCAAAGAAACAAAACCCTGCACTCACACCTTTCCAGCCAAACCACTTTAGCATTAACCTGAAAAACTCGTTTAAGAGAGCAAGGATGAAAAGTTATCAAATACACTCCTCATGCAGCCTGGGGCATGCAGGTGAACCTTCCATCCACACCCACACTCCTGTCTCAGCCCCAGGGACCAAGGGCAGCATTCCTGAGCTCAGGGAAAGACATTGAGAGGTGCAAGGAGAGCCAGGGTCATCAGCTCATCCACTCAATGTTCCAGTTTTCAATATTTGCACTGTCAGGATGTTTTCCAAACACAGATAATCGTTTAAACCCAAAACTTCTTAGGAAAAAAAAAATGCACAATTTGCAATTCCCCCATTAATTAGGAAAGGAAGAAAGAAGTCCAGAATTTGTCTGCATAAAACAGAAAAGAGCAATGAAGTAGCTACTTATGAATGTAGTTAAACTGAAAATTAAAGTAATGTTCTTATTTCTGTGTTTGACACCCTTCAGATCCCAGCTTGGTAAAAAATAAATATACACATAGCTATATGAAGTTTATATTTCATGGCTATACATGCACACATGTGAACAGATACATGGAATATCAAGCAGAGCTCTGGTCCTAGTCAGCTGCTGAAGGGTCCTGATGGGACCAGGGGAATGAGGGGACCCCACGAGCTGAGATGCTGAACAAGGGAAGAGGCATGTGGAACTACATCAACTGTGCCACAGAGAAACTCAGGGAAGCACATGGCCTGCACAGGGTGCTGGGAGAGGAGGACCTCAGCAATTTTTAGGGCTGGGGCATCATTAGCCAGGTCTCCAGCTGCCCCCCCTCCAGGCGACAAGAGGATCAAGTGTGTTTTTCTCTGCTGTTATACAAGACACGAGCTTGTGCACATCCTCTGATGTGATACAGCTTCAAGGGTCAACTTTCCAGGGCTGGTCTCAGCTCCCAGAGCCCTTCTCCAGGACAGCCACACTGCTGTCACCTCACTCAGGGACAGGCTTTTTGAGGGCAAGAGACCTACTGAGACACACGTGCAGCCACTGGGAAGACAACTCACCTTTCCAGCTGAGTACATCTCCCAGAGAAGGTCGAGCTGTTCCCAAAATCAGGAGGGGTTTCACACTCAGCCCTCCAGTTTCTCCATATATTCCCCCATCCTCATGCTCTGCTCACCCAGCCCCATTTCTCTCTTGCATTTACACAAAGCCTGAAATCCCTCCCAGAGCAAACTCTTGTTTTATTTCAGTATCACCATGATCACCATGTGGAGAGGATCACAAGACCCCCTTCACCTCCCTTCTACAGAAACCCCCGTTGGCTTCACCTCCCCCTTTTCTGCTCCTCATCCCTCTCTATGTCAAACAAGGATGTTCCACACCCTTGCCAAGTGCTTTGGGAAAAGCCTGAAGGACACAAGAACAGTTCCTGAAGAACAGCTTAATGCTGGCTACTGCATCAGCTGCTGTCCTGACCAGCATCCCACAGCTGCTGCCTGTCACCTACAGGATGTGGGGAGCCAAAAGCCAGACAAGGAAGACAAGAGGAGAAATACCTACCTGTCTCCAGCTTTCCAGCCCCAGGAAACACCAGAATTTGAGGACAGACACAGCTCCAGCCCTGCACAATTATTTCACAAAAGGGGGAGCAGGGGATGAGTAGAAGAACCCCAGTAACACAAGAGCTCTCCCAGCTTTTTGAAGACATATGGCTCCTCTCCATACTTCAAGCAGTGACTCCTCCACGCTTCCAAATTACAGCTGCCTAAGCGGTTTCTGCAGATATTTCCTCTTTCTATGCAATCATTTGGCTAATAAGATGAGCAGGTTGGGCTCATTTATTTTGGACACTGTTCGTGGGTCATTAGCAGAAAGGCTAATCATTGCATTGGCAGAAAATATCACTTCTGCTTCAGAGCTGGCTGAGCAGCACGGGGAGGGGGAGAGAGCACAAGCCTGACAGAGCCTTAAAAAAAAAATTAAAATTAAAAAAAAAATTATACAAACCCCAAGTTCCACTGCTGTAGAAGTGGAATTTTCCTCTGCTGTTTCCCGAAGTGCCTGCTGTTAGGATGAAGGGACAGACTCTGTGCCCGAGGCAGCTCTGCGGAGCTCGGCTCCCTCTCCCAGGCACGTCCTGCCTCCAAGGGCCCGGGCAAGGAGCGATGCTGGCAGCACAGCCCGGCCTCCCTGAGCCACAGAAACACAGCAACACATCCTAGCCACGCTCAACCCTCCAGGGAACCATCCTCATCCTCACCCACAGCAAAGCCAGCAGGGATGTGAGCAGCCCCATGGCATGAGAGCCCTCTCTGGGATGGTTTGGGGTTGGCAGAGCTGATCAGTTGTGATGTCTGTGCTCTGCCCAAAGCACCCGAGTGCTAAAATCCACCTACAGAGACATTTAAAGAGCAATCTGCATTCAGCGTGAAGGCTGGAGTGCCGAGGGGGATGCAGAACCTCAGGGCATTTGTGGAGCTGAAGCCTGAATTTCCAGGAGACACAGCAAAGCTGTGTTTCTCTCCTGAGAGGTGACAACAGAAGCAAAGACAAAGTTCTGAGACACAGCCATGCCAAAACAGCAGCATTGAGAGCAACACTGCTCCCCAGGCTCGGCTGCTCCAGAGCCAGCTCTCTCCAAAGGCCTGGGGGAAGCTCTGCCCTCCGGATTTCATGCCCAGGCAGAGCACAGGGACACAGAGCTGCTCCTCTCCCATCTCACGGCAGCTGCTGCCTTCACCCACCGACCTGGCAAGGACAGAAACAAGGGGAACAGCTGGCCAGGGCACAGGTTGTCCCCTTCCCCAGCAGACACACAGCCAGCACGCCTGCTGCTCCCCTCCTCCAGATTCTGCTGGCCCCAGATGTCCCTGCTGTGTGTGCTGCCAACAGTGCCCTGACCTTGGCTGCTCTCAGCAGCATCCTTAGGGCAAGCAGAGCATGGGGCTCTCACCTCCCATGGGGGGCTTTCAGCAGATGTCCATCAACTCTGTGCCTC
>VZTT01033678.1:3471-19285 GCA_013400855.1 Buphagus erythrorhynchus | reverse complement strand
AGCAAGCAAGTGGCTGTGTGGTGTTTAGCTGCCTCCCAGGTTAAATCACAACAACCAGAAATTACTAGAACACCTGCCCTATCAAACAAGACACCCTGTTGTGAAGACACACAAGTAGGAAGGGAGAAAGAGAATATATAAAAGTTTCTATACCTTTATGCCAAATAAGTAATATAATTTGTAAATGCTGTACAGATATACCAGAGAATGCCAGGGAAGAAAGAAAAATATAAACTGCCTCCTTTTCTCAACTTTAAATTCAGCAAAACAAACAAATAAACCTGTATACAGTCCAGTGAACAGAGAGAATTCTATCCTGATACTTATGCAATAAATGCCAGAGTACTACACGCCCAATTCCATTGTATTGCCCACCTCAACAATACAAAAATGGAATCCTCACATTTCACAGACTTTTCTGTCACACAGAAACAGAATTAGGAGGAGAGGTTTTATTTTTTGTTGTTTTTAAAGCCAATTCTGACATTGTCTATTCTCCCACTGTCAATAAAAAACATTGCTAATACTATACCTCCCTATAGAAGCAGGAAAAATCCAAATCAAAACCGTAAGTTGTACAGCTGTCATAGATGCAAGTTAATCCTTGAAAAACTGTTTTGAAATCTTCATGGAGAAAGTAGTGGGAAAAAGTCCATAATAATTCCACTCCATCAGAGCAGAAAGAAGGTTTACATTGTAAAAACAAATCGAATCCCTCCTTTGTATGCAGGAACACTGCGTGAAATTGTCGTTTTCCAAATCTCATACAATTCCCTGTATAATTCTCCCATTCTCTGGTTACACAGTCACACAGTCCTGTAGCACTTGTTCTTCATCTAACAAAACAGAAACAAAAGCTGTCCCAAAGGGTTTATAAAGTACCTGTCTTCTGTCTCAGTCAAAACTAAGGAAATCCTGCTGCTCCAAATGGATCAGAAAGAGGAATTGTGCCCAATTTTAAGACATAGGTACACAAGCACTGAGCTCTGGGAGCACTGACCTAGCATGGCACTATTACAACACTGAATCACATCAGAGAGGACATCTGACACTGGCAGATCTGAACAATGCTTTCTGAGATTCACCTTCAAAATTAAGAGTTTTAAGTACTTATTTGGCTCTTAATTAAGCTTTACACCTTGGTTCACCTATTTCTGAAATTCAGTCTAAACTAGAATACACTGTCAATCATCTCAACATTGTATTTTTTAGTATTAACTGACAAGATAATTTGCCACAAAAATACCTGACACTCAGACAAAAAAATAATGCTCTGGCTTCAATTATAGCACACAACACTGCAGAATACCATCAAAAAAAAGGCTAAAGAGACACTTGAGAAGGAAAAAGTTAGAAGATGAAGTCAACCTACAATTACCACAACACATTTTGATAGATATTTTCACCCCAGCACTTGCTATAGGGGAAAACATACCCATAATATGCCTATTCTTTTTTTAAATGCATTAAAATGTCACTGCCTTTTAAATAATTTAAAACTATCCTGCAAGCTAAAATAATATTCTGAAAATTGAAACACATTCTTAAATTCTATTTTAGACTTGAAAATGAATATTTTATCTTTATGCAGATTTCCTCAAACCAAGGAAAGCATTTAGGTTTCCAGTATATGAGGAACTAAATGCATTTTAGAGCCTGGATTTTTACTGAAACCTCTAAGCAACCTGAGCTGGCACTAATCACATGACCAAGATATCATTCTTTTTCTTATTTTTCAATATCTTTCTGTATATAAGAGATTGTTGTTCTTATCATGAAAATTCTCATTTTTCCATGGTAATTTCCTTTCATTATTACTCCTATTTAACTAAGAACAAGATATATGCAGTGAGTAGTGAATGGCCTTTAATATGCCATGCAGTCACTCTAGTCATACAGTCCTTAGACAAGTGAAATAACTGTTTTCTTTATATAGCCCCCAATTTCACCTAATTTGGGTGTATAACATTCTCCTCACACGTTTTTTCCTTCCCCTTCCCCTAATATTATTTGGTCTGAAGCCTCACTTGCATCTGGGGCTTCAAATACCATTATATCTAAGAATACTAATCAGATGTTTATTGCAATAGTAGANAGCAAGTGCATTGTGTATCCCTTTCTTTCTAAGTCTTTTATCTTGCTCATCATCATTATTAGTACTTCCCTTTCCTTTTCTGACCTATTAGATTGTTCTCAACCCATGAATTTTACCTTTCCCCCACCCCTGATTCTCTCTCCTGTCCCGCTGCAGGACTGGGGGGATGGAGCAGACCAGGCAGAGGCAGCAAGCAAGTGGCTGTGTGGTGTTTAGCTGCCTCCCAGGTTAAATCACAACAACCAGAAATTACTAGAACACCTGCCCTATCAAACAAGACACCCTGTTGTGAAGACACACAAGTAGGAAGGGAGAAAGAGAATATATAAAAGTTTCTATACCTTTATGCCAAATAAGTAATATAATTTGTAAATGCTGTACAGATATACCAGAGAATGCCAGGGAAGAAAGAAAAATATAAACTGCCTCCTTTTCTCAACTTTAAATTCAGCAAAACAAACAAATAAACCTGTATACAGTCCAGTGAACAGAGAGAATTCTATCCTGATACTTATGCAATAAATGCCAGAGTACTACACGCCCAATTCCATTGTATTGCCCACCTCAACAATACAAAAATGGAATCCTCACATTTCACAGACTTTTCTGTCACACAGAAACAGAATTAGGAGGAGAGGTTTTATTTTTTGTTGTTTTTAAAGCCAATTCTGACATTGTCTATTCTCCCACTGTCAATAAAAAACATTGCTAATACTATACCTCCCTATAGAAGCAGGAAAAATCCAAATCAAAACCGTAAGTTGTACAGCTGTCATAGATGCAAGTTAATCCTTGAAAAACTGTTTTGAAATCTTCATGGAGAAAGTAGTGGGAAAAAGTCCATAATAATTCCACTCCATCAGAGCAGAAAGAAGGTTTACATTGTAAAAACAAATCGAATCCCTCCTTTGTATGCAGGAACACTGCGTGAAATTGTCGTTTTCCAAATCTCATACAATTCCCTGTATAATTCTCCCATTCTCTGGTTACACAGTCACACAGTCCTGTAGCACTTGTTCTTCATCTAACAAAACAGAAACAAAAGCTGTCCCAAAGGGTTTATAAAGTACCTGTCTTCTGTCTCAGTCAAAACTAAGGAAATCCTGCTGCTCCAAATGGATCAGAAAGAGGAATTGTGCCCAATTTTAAGACATAGGTACACAAGCACTGAGCTCTGGGAGCACTGACCTAGCATGGCACTATTACAACACTGAATCACATCAGAGAGGACATCTGACACTGGCAGATCTGAACAATGCTTTCTGAGATTCACCTTCAAAATTAAGAGTTTTAAGTACTTATTTGGCTCTTAATTAAGCTTTACACCTTGGTTCACCTATTTCTGAAATTCAGTCTAAACTAGAATACACTGTCAATCATCTCAACATTGTATTTTTTAGTATTAACTGACAAGATAATTTGCCACAAAAATACCTGACACTCAGACAAAAAAATAATGCTCTGGCTTCAATTATAGCACACAACACTGCAGAATACCATCAAAAAAAAGGCTAAAGAGACACTTGAGAAGGAAAAAGTTAGAAGATGAAGTCAACCTACAATTACCACAACACATTTTGATAGATATTTTCACCCCAGCACTTGCTATAGGGGAAAACATACCCATAATATGCCTATTCTTTTTTTAAATGCATTAAAATGTCACTGCCTTTTAAATAATTTAAAACTATCCTGCAAGCTAAAATAATATTCTGAAAATTGAAACACATTCTTAAATTCTATTTTAGACTTGAAAATGAATATTTTATCTTTATGCAGATTTCCTCAAACCAAGGAAAGCATTTAGGTTTCCAGTATATGAGGAACTAAATGCATTTTAGAGCCTGGATTTTTACTGAAACCTCTAAGCAACCTGAGCTGGCACTAATCACATGACCAAGATATCATTCTTTTTCTTATTTTTCAATATCTTTCTGTATATAAGAGATTGTTGTTCTTATCATGAAAATTCTCATTTTTCCATGGTAATTTCCTTTCATTATTACTCCTATTTAACTAAGAACAAGATATATGCAGTGAGTAGTGAATGGCCTTTAATATGCCATGCAGTCACTCTAGTCATACAGTCCTTAGACAAGTGAAATAACTGTTTTCTTTATATAGCCCCCAATTTCACCTAATTTGGGTGTATAACATTCTCCTCACACGTTTTTTCCTTCCCCTTCCCCTAATATTATTTGGTCTGAAGCCTCACTTGCATCTGGGGCTTCAAATACCATTATATCTAAGAATACTAATCAGATGTTTATTGCAATAGTAGATGCACTTAATTTACTGCACAAACCATGTGATTAAAGTGGTGTGATTATATTTCTGCTTAAAGTTTTCTGACTTTCTTTTTCAAGCTTGCAAATGCTTTTCCAGACACAAGATTAAGGTAAAGCTACAATGATTTTTTTGTGTCATTGACACCTCAACCTACTCAATATTTCCTGATCTGATTGCATAACAGGTTAGGAAAACAGATGGGCCCAAGTTCAGAAATACTGCTCAAGAGGGGTATATTTAGACATGCCATTCATTATGTGGAAGGCATGCTTCCACCCACCCTCACATATACTCAGTGACACATCTTCCCAGAAACACTAAGAACAAGAGAAACATCATGAAGCATTGATAGAAGCATTTTTACCAAGCAGAACAGACAGATTTTATATTTTTTAAAATTTCCTTAACATACATTATATTACATGGGGAAAATAGCAAGCCAGAGGAAAGATCTTCTCTACCCCTACCTCTATCCACAGTAGGTCTCTTCTGCAGGAATCTGCAGCAGCAAATATCTGTCTGGGATGAGATAACGCTGGCTGGAGAAGGATGCCCTATACAAGAAAAATGTCACCAGAATGTGGGAGCCTACTGCTTAAAGGGCTAATTCAGCCTTTTCAAACCTCTGTAGGTTTTCCTTTCTGTTCAAGTGTCCATAGGAAATCAGACAGTCAGTTTACTTTAGAACATTACATGAGGGAAAAGGCCACCAAAAATTTAATGCAAACTCTTTCCACGGAAGGCTGAGATTAAGATCCTCCAAGAAACTGGGAAATTAGGACTATTGAGATTGAGTGTAATGGTCACTGTGATAAGTAAACACGTTGATTTACAATGTGCTCAATAAAGCTTAACAAGAAAAGCAGTTGGGTATCAGAAATAAAAATTAAACTATACACTTTTAAGCTAATTTCTTTTGCTACAGTTTTGGTAAAAAAAAAGGTGAATTGCTTGAGAGAAATTAAAAATGAGAAAAGAATAATTACACATAATTAAGATTTTAGTATCTTAGCAAGGCACTCAGAATTATAACAAAAAATTTCAGATTGTGTAACACAAATCTCCTGTAGTGCCTGTCAAGATACCCCAGAAGAAATATTTTAGAAGTATCTCCAAAACACTAGCAATTAAAACCAAACAGCTAAAATGAACAGTTTCAGTAAAGTCAGCATTTTTCACTTGTTCTAGTGCACTTTCCATGAAATCTTCTCAAAGTATTTTGCAATCACCCATATATTTTTGAAGTATAGCCTATATGCTCACTATGCTGGTTTCCAGTTAGTGTTGATGACCAGTAAGAACAATTACTAAAGAGGAAAAATCCTGCATTCTAAGGCTTGTATTCAAAAGCAAAACACATGTGAATGATTACAAGCTCAGCTTGACCTCATGTGTTAATGCCACCATAATTTTCTTAAGCACACAAGTTTCCTCTTGAAATCATGCAATTAATTTCTAAATTTTCTGAAACCATAAAAAAGTATATTTTCTAGAATTAATCTAGGCCTAATACAGAGAGAGGAGTGACACTTTCCTTCAGACGCATTTACAGCCTTTTTTTAGTCTTAGATTATAGTCTATTCCAGTAGTTATTATTTTTTCCATTTTTAACAAAATAAATCAACATTTAATCAAGTGTTTCCGTATTATCTACCAATACATTACATTGATGTAGGGTCTCAAACCTGTCCCTTGTCCTATCCACTAGAAAGCCTTTGAGAAGAACCCTGAACTTCCTTGGGTAAAAATTTGCTTTTATTTCCATTTAAGGGCCATCTCTCCCCCTGGAAACAGGAGCTAATTATTAAGAGTTTTGATGTTTGCATCTGATATACCCACAAGACTTCTGAGCTTCCTTCAAAGCTGAGGTCACTGATAAAGAAAAGAAAACCAAACAACAAAACAAACCAGTATGTGTTGACTTTTGTGCAGTCAAAGGCTGTTTTCAGAAGAATGCAGAAGTTGGGTACAGACTGATAGTCCTGTCAGCTTTCTGCATGAGTCAACATTTCAGCACCCTGCCAAGTGACACGGTGACAACAGGTCACCTTTCCTGCAAGATTTCTTCTACCTTCTCTCAATTAGCAGGGGATAATCTGGCAATATGCTGTGCTCCTTGCTTCACAGAAATGGAGTCCCAATGCCTTGAATTATCTCTTTTTTAAAGCTTTCTGTGTTCCTTAGAGACCAATCAACATTTCTCAAGAAACTACAAAACAGATACTGTGTGTTAATAGGAAATAATTAAGGCAGCTAGAGAATTTAATGGAAAGCTACACAAGAAAAGTGAGATCTGGGACAAGTCTGGGCTGCAGTGTTCTGTTTCAACAAAAAAAAAAAAAAAAAAAAAAAAAAAAAAAAAGGCCAACAAAATAATATATATTGACTTCTTACTATTGTTTCTTCTACTTGTGAAGTTGCTATACCCCTGTTTATGCTCTTTACAAAAGAGAAAGAAAAAAATTTGCTAGAAGACAGCACATTAATTATGATTTCTCTTCCACTTCTCTGCACTGCTAGTTACACAGAGGAAATGATAATGCTTCAGTAAAATTCAGCACAATATGTCACATTAACATATCAATATGATATACTGGTATCACCAGACAAAAATATCATGTTCCTCATTTGCTTATAAATTAAGTTATTCTCACTAGTAATTAAATGGGACATAGACATAAAATATAATTAGATACAGATTTTTTTTTACCCACAAAGCTGTAGTTAGATACACAAACTCATCAAGAAAACTAAATTTCAGGCATTCCCATGTAAAATTGCTTCTCATTCTTTCTCAGTATATAAAGGGTTTTTTATTTTTTCCTCATTTCAAACCAGAGTTGAGAGAAGATACTGAAAAGTAACAAATAAATAAACAAATTATATTCAAAAGAAAAATAAGTATTAATATCAACACAGGAAAATAAACTAAATTTTATTTAACTTGAGACTAGTGTCTGTCAGATATTTTTGGATACAATTTCCTGACTGACCAGGAAAAAATATTTGTCAAAATGTAATTGATTCAGTCAAACTCCCCCTTAGAAAAAGGGTTTTTTTCTTCAGGGAAAACATTCTTGTCAAGATCAGGGAAGGAAAGTCTTAGGGTTCCACATAGGAATGTGAGTTTTATCACATCATAGGTGAAGGTTATAATCACATTACCAGTAGTAACCCTTCAAAAGTAAAACATTATTAGGAGAATAGAACTGATAATGTTAAATAACCAATGGGCTAAAACATAGATTATGTCTGTTGGGGGTTGAATTTTCCCTTTTCTTTCTGTGGAATTTTTCCCATTGTTGTGTTTCTGTTTCTCTCTTTTATATATATATACATATATATATATATCAGTAAAGGACTGTTATTCCTACCCCCATATCTCTGCCTGAGAGCTCTTTAATTCCGAAAAATCATAGTAAAGGGAAGAAGGGAAAAGGGGGGGTTTATACTCTCCTTTAAAAAAAGAGGCTATTGTCCCTTTTAGCACATACCTGTCTTTCAAACCAAGACCATGTCTTATTATTATAAATATTATCATTAAACCAAAACCAGTTTCAGTAATAGTCAGCAGGATCACATGGATGTGGAAGATGCAATCACGTTGTGGGTTCACACAAATTGAGCAACTTCAGATGGAAACACTGAGACAAAATTTTCAAAGAATATCAATAATTTGGTATTGAGGCTCCTTGTTAGAGATATGAAAGGCATGTAGAGCCTTTGCCATGACAATGCCAGATGATATTTTAATTAATTTCTGTCATCTCAAAGAGTTAACTACAGCGACCAGTTTCCATCTGGCCTAAAGGTGCTCTTAAAAGAGCTTAAAAAATATTGAGTTCTCCTAAGACAGTATGAAAGCCGAAGAAAAGTCAATATCAAAAATGTTCGACTGCCTTTGGCAGAGAATATTTAGCTTTAATGTGTTTTGCACTACTACTTAAATTGAAAAAATGTCCTTCACAACTACTGTAGGGGAAAAAAGCAAATAAATTATTAAGGCTTCATTTTATGTAGTTAGGATAAACTGTGTATCTGTTTGTATATGCTTATATTCACTGTAAAAGCAAAATGCTTCTATTCATTGGTAGCACTGTGTTTAATAATAACATTAAATAACCTTTTAAAAAAAAAAAATTTTTTTTTCTGCTATCTGATTTAACCTTGACTGGCAATTTATGCATAGCACACAGCCTCTCACTTCCTTCCCCCCCCAGGAAGGGGGAAAGAATTAAAAGGGCCAGTCTCAGAAGCCTCATGGGTTGAGTAGTTCAATAACTAGGAAAATTACAAAAAAAAAAAAAAAAAAAGGAGGAGGAGAGAATTGTTCACCACCACTTCAATGATGCCCAGCCAGCTCCTGAGCTCTGGCCCACAGCCAATTTTCCCTGTCTCTATAAATGTTGAAAGTGACTCTTTAACATCCCTTTGGTCAGTTGAGGTCATCTGTGTCACCTCCCAACATCTTATGCACCTGCCTCCTGCTTGCTGGGGGGGAAGGGGGGCAGAATAAGAAGCAGAAAAGGCAGTAACTAAAACACCTCTTATCAACCCTCAATTCAGCATGAATCCAAACAGAGCTCATTCCAGCTACAGTGAAGATGATGATTTCTATCTCAGCCAAAACAAGCACACCTGCAAACTGTTGTTCATAAGCTTTTTTAAATAACTTGTAATTCAATATTTCTCCCTATAGAGAGGTTAAAGGATTTGTAATTTATGTCCCTGTTCAGAAAGTCATTAAGGCAAAACCAATAAATAGAGTTGCTTTCCTAAACTGGTACATCAGATTATCTTAACATATTATTCATAATTTTGTCTTCTCCGGTGAAAGCTTGTCTTAAATCTTATATTAACTCCTGAAAACTTTTGTAGCAATGAGAAAGGTTTGATTGGCAAAGGAAAATGTGGACTGAGAAATGGTGACCACTATGACAAGGCCTCAAGGTTCCTCTTGACATAACCAGAGGACACAGTCTCAAGCTGCACCAGGGGAGATACAGATTGGATATTAAGAAGAAGATTTTACGGAAAGAATAATAAAGTATTGGAATGCTTTGCCTGGGGAAGCGGTGGAGTCACCACCCCTGGATGTGTTTATAAAAAGACTGGATGTGGCACTCAGTGCATGGTTTAGTTGAGGTGTTAGGGTGTGGGTTGGACTTGATGGTCTTGGAGGTCTCTTCCAAGCTAGCTATACTGTGACACTGTGATACTTGTGCAGGAATGCTGCAGAATAGCACTGAGCTAATTGCTCACTAGGGTATGAGAGCTCTGACTGAGTGATAAGACACTTACTCATATGCAGTGTTCCTAGTTCTATTTCCAGAGTTCTTTTAAGTAAATTATTTGAATACAATTCTTAGCTTGTCTACTGTTTTGTCAATTGATAATAATTTATGAATATTGTATTATGCACAAAGCACATTACTTTGGTAACACTCAAAGGTGTTTGACTTAGGATACTGGATATATTCTTCTAGGGAACCTGAAAGGCCCAATCTACAAAAGTTAGAGGAGTAATTTCAGGTTCAAAACAGGAGGAGCATGGCAAGCTGGTAGCAAGTCTGCAAAAGGTAAATATTTGTTTTTCTAAAAATAGTAATTGTACAGCAGAAATCAGGAGAGTTTCAGAGATTGCACTAGATCCTACTTTGTATGCAATTGACATGAGGGTCTGAGATCTGCAATGGATGCTCTTTCAAGAAAGATGATTTTGACAATAACTCATATTCAGGGCATATGAATATGCAAAAAATTACCTACTTTGATTTAGAATAGCAATGTTTTTAGAAGGGAAAAATAAAGAATGGTGTATGTCTTATTTTTTCCCTCTAAATGTGTGTCCCCATTCTGTCAAGTTTAGCTTACAAAATTCCACTGGATGTAAATTACATGTAGGTTACCAGTGAAATGAAGTTTACTGTTGTGAAAATTTGGAGGGGAAGGGAAGAAAAAGGAGGAGGAGAGGCAAAGTGAGGGAGCACAATTTCATTTCATTAAGTGACAGAGATAGAAAATGTCTGCCTTTTTAAAGATTATGTATTTGCTTTCATTTATGGCATTGATCACTGTTTCTGTGCCCCCACTAAAATCAATCTCACAACTATGGCATTTTGATAGTATCTTTCCTTTTCATCAACAACATTAATTCATACAGCAAATAAAAAGATGGACAATTTTTCTCAAAGGATGAGGTTAAATTTTAGATAAAGCAGTTGACAAAGATATTAAAGATTGATTTATAATATTAACCTTCTAAAACACCATTTAGGAATCTAAATTTGCAACTATAATTCCCAAGGTATCAAAATCAAGCAGTTCTTACAAATCAGTTGCTGACACTTGTAAAAATTATGATTGTCTATATAAGAGTGCAATAACTTGTGCTCAAGGTCTTAAAACCCCTAAACTCTGAGTGTTTCTTGCACTGAAATCCACAACCATCTTTTCCTCATTTCAGGAGTTTTCTGCCACTGATTCATTCTGCAAAATTCAAGACAGACTGAATTTTCACAAAGGTTGGGGAAAAATTCATGCATTAGAAATACCTTGTGTTCTTTAAATACCCTTAGCAAAAATTACTCTAAAACACTGAAGGTTTATGTCAAATCCTTTGTGTGTCTTTTACACAATAAGAAAGGACATTCAGAAAAATCTTTCTCAACATGTGAAGAACCATTCATAAGATTCAATAGTGTTAAAAATAAATATGGTGAAGAAAACACTGAGATGTTCCTGTGTTTCCATAGTGACCTTATTTTTTTTGATCAATGATGCAACCCAGTGAAAAGACATAAGAACTATCAACAAAAGCTGTTCTTCTGATAGCACACTCTCCTAATATTATGCACACTGGCTAAAGGCAATAACACTAAAAAAAAAGTTCCTTACAAGAACTTCCAAAATAACAACCAAGTGTGAGCAACTTCCTCTTCACATGCCCTATCTTCTTCCCATGCTGTGGCAAGATATGGTGAGCAGCATGCAGGCCCAGAAAAGAAACGTGGAGCTTGCACATCTTACATGTAATAATCCATGTGACATTTCTCATTTCTGCTCTTTTCTAGAACCCTTCTTAGTTTGAGACTCAGTACAGTTTGATGAACTGATGAGAGTTCTACCCCTTGCTCTGCTATCCCCTCTAAAGAGAAAAGGAAAAATATCAGAGCAAGGGAGTAGAGNACAAGCAGCACCAGAGAAGAAAAGGTGTCCAAAAAAAAAAAAAAAAAAAAAAAAATTGCAGTATTTTGAAATTTTGAAGGAGAAAAATTTCAATTTCTAAACATAAGAAGGAAGCAGTAATCCAGGGGGGAAAGAAGCCAACAGTAACACCCCAGTAATGAAAAAATGTCAAAAAATTCTTTGGTACATGCATGAAAAATAGGAAGGAAAAACCAAGGCACGAAAAGTACATACATTCATTTCGTCCTGTGCATACTCATAAATATGGTGATTCTTTTGGAATCTTCCAAACTTTTTGTGTCTGCTAAGCTTCATATCTAGCCCTTGAAACAGGGAGTCCAGCTCAGCTCTGCTTACATGGCAATACTTTAAACAGGATGCCAGGGTGCTGCAAAAACCTGTAAATGCTAAAATCTGCTTAAAATTGTGTAACTGTATGAGTGTACAACTTCAGATACTGCAATCTGCCTTAGCTGAGTGTCCCATTTAGGTGCCTGTATCGTACCATAGTCCAGAGCGACAGCTTCAATTGATACTTCTTACATCCCTGTATTCCTGCAGTACTTATAGCCTTTGCTACTACTCTCGCCGTTCTGAATCCTGCTGTGCTAGAATGCATTACACTGCATTTCATCCACTGAATTTTTGTTGTAGGTGCAGTAGGAGATACAAAATAAGGCACAAAAATAGAGCAAATAATGGAAATATTTCTTGCAAATGGAGAAAAATGCTGTAGGGAAATAATTTAGGTGCAAAAGATTTGACTTCTACTGTCATTTTTTCAGGATATATTGCGGGAGCACAAAGATAGCAACTCAAATTCAGACACAGCACAAGTTCCACTGGAATGGAACACTAATTAACTAATTAGCTTATCATGAATTATTCAACATAATTTAGGCAAGTATCTTGAAGGGGCTTATATCACACAAGGCTGCTTTACTGTGCCATATCCCACTCTGTGTCTAGAAAGGTCTGCAGGGCACCATATTAGCATGAAATTATTTGACAATACAACTTTTGATTGCAGCTGCTTGCCAGCACTGCAAAGTAGGCATATTCTTACAGAATTCTGCAACAGATAAATTGAAATTCTAATTGTTCATATATATTAAAAATTTATTTTCTGTTCTTCCATCCATCTTATTCCCAACTAGCAGAATCAGGCTGCAAGCAATTAGATGATGTTGCCAACCACCTGGTCTGGTAACAGGCTGATCACCATTAGATACAAATCTAAGACACTTAACATTCTTTAACAGGAACAAAAGTTGTGTGGATCAAATCATCTCTGCCAACCAATCAACATGGCTGGCCATTGCACAAAAGCTTCAAAGACTTTTATATTATGGAAAACTATTATTATGCTTCCCGTATAAATGACCTGGTAGATCACATCATGCTATGAACAAATTCAAAAAACTGCCCCCTAAAAAATATAACATTGTCATTTCTGAATTAGCCTGCTGTTAGCCCAACAGTTCTGTTGTTAGTAAAGCTGTGCACCAACTCAGGAAAGGATTCCTAAAACCTCTTTCATTCAAACAATAGCCTTATACTGCTCTTATTTGCCACCCTCAGTACCAGAGAAAAATAATAACCTTGTGCTCCGTTTGAAGAGTAGATTATGGCCTGACCACGTGCTGGTCTTTTGGATAAAACTTCCGTTTCACATCTAGATAAAAAAAGCAATTCTTGGAAATCTTGACCAATAAAGTTCTGGGTAAGATGTAAATGCTAGACAAAATAAGGCATACCATGACAAGGAAAAAAAAGAATAAATAAATACAGTATTTGAAAATAGATGGCAATGAAAGAATTGCTGGAAATTCTCCATGTTATTTTATTTTAATTTAAGAATATGTTTCTTAGTTCCTTATTTACATAGCTGAAAAATAAAAATAAGTCTGTTGGGAAAGCTTGTATCTATGCACACTACAAAGACAGTCAGCTTTTAAAGAAAAGTAAGAGTTACAATGCTCCATCTAGGTAACCAACTGATTAAGTTCAGCAGTTCCAAGTTCCAGATTTATCATTTATTCATGAAGAAATATCTTGAAATCGCACACACAAAATCCCTCCCTCAAATAAATAAAGGAAAACTCATTATAAAATGTGAAAATACAGCAGTGCTATCCCTTGCTCTAGTGCATTTGTCATAGAAGTGAGACTGTTGATGAGCATTCCTTTATGGTTATTGCTGATCTGCCTTTGGCTCATATCTATGAGCCAAGAAGCCATTCAGCCACATCAGCAGACAGCCGTGCTCAGTGATAGAGGCTGGCCTTACACTGGACTCCCAGAACACCAGTACTGTGCCATATTAATGCCTCCCACATGGGAAAAGGCTTGTGTGCCAGGGCACAGCCTGTAGACTTGGCATAAGTCTCTGAGTCTGAGAAGGCAAACAATCAGCATTTATATTATTCCAGTAGGGAAGAATATGGCAAACCATCTTTCACTGATGCTTTACACACAGCTGATAACAGACAAAATCACAAAAATAGACAAAAATCAAAAGAATGTTTTTCTCGTACTTACAAGCCTTTAGAGTTCTTATCTTTAAAGTGCACATCATGCTGTAAACCAGTGACAGCTAAACATCAAGTCTTAAAGAATGTATAGTCTAATACTTGCTAGCAAGATGAGGCAGTGAAAGAGAAAGCATAAAAGATAATGATTAATATCTTAATTATTTGGAGGCAAAGTCCATAAAGCTTTAGAACGTAGAAAAAATAGAATTGCCTCCATTCAGAAAACTTCCACTATATTTTATCTGGTAACTAAACAAAGCAGATCTCTCTCTTCAAGGGTTCCAGCTCCAGATATGTATATGTATGTATATACGTACATATATACATCCAGATAGTTTTTGCTTGAACAAATATTGATTTTGTGCTGCAAATTGTCACTCAGAGCAGAAACTCCGCAGAGAATGCTGCATAAATAGTTCCCAGAAAGCTGGCATGCAGAATAATTATATCCTGTTTCTTAGCACAGTATCTCTTTTCCACCAAATGCCATGGCTCAGGAGGCTGTCAGCCTGTTATTAAATAAGAACTTCTAATCAAGGAATCACAAATGAGTTTTGCACAAACAGCTTTGCCATACTTCTTTCTTCGAGGATGCAAAGAATATATCTTATAATCAAATTATCACATAGATATCCCCGGGCAAGCAGAAGGAATGGCATTTTCCCCACTCCTTTGTAGAAACCACAGGGATTAGCATAACCACATCAGCAAAGCAAGAGTCATGGAAGGTTCTAATGTGAAATAATGAGAGAGGAGCATAAGTTGTGTTACCACTGTGGATATCTCTCTGCTGTAGCTGAAACTGATTTGGTCACAAAAAACAGTGGAAAGCACAAAAAAGAGAAAAGTTAGTAAGCAAGAGAAGGCAAGGAATTTTCATAGCATTCAGGTCTCCATTAATTTTATCTGTATTAAATGAAGGCATAACACCAAACACACATGAATCTTCTTTCCCATTGGGGATATAAAGAACAGGAAAAATGGGGTTCGCTTTACCTAGCTTAACTAAACAAACAGAAAATATGAAAAAATACAGAGACACAGAGAGGATAGAATTCTACTTTTTCAGATTTACAAACTATTAACAATATTATTACTATTTGGTTTTTGTTTGTTTTAAATTAGATCAGTTAGTACTTGTTTAAAGAAATGATGAACATTCTGTTAACATGATGTGTGTTTACTAGCCTCCTCTTTCACAAAAAAAAATTGACAGCTTTCTTCATCATAAATCCTGTGGAAATGTCAATTATTTCTAACTACATAAGGCTTAAATGACTAAAATTTTACTTCTCCCTTTGTTTTTTCAAGAGTCCTTCCACAGCATTCGCCACACTCTTTCTGGCTTCTTAAAGCAAAATTAGGTGCGTTCTACAAAGAAGCTGACTGTAAGTGCTAGGGAAAGAAAATTGTGTCAGTGTTGGATATCTTTACAATATTGACTCTTGAAAATTGCTCTATGCTCTTGATAATTAACTCTGGGATTTTTCATACATTCTGCTTTTTTTACTTTGTTAAGAAAAGAATTTGAAATGTTTTGATTAAGATTCACTATTTCAATGCTGAGTTGTCTAACCTTTTCATGTAATTTTGTGAAAGAAACATGAACCTCCTGGTGAGCTACACTAAAAGAAAGTGCCAGCTGAAGTTACTGAAAACAGAAGCTGTCTTACTCTCATTTCACTGAAGCTAATATTCTATAGAGGCT
>VZTT01033675.1:32536-59360 GCA_013400855.1 Buphagus erythrorhynchus | reverse complement strand
ACTTAATATCACCAGTAAAGGTAAGACACTGAGGGAAAGGAAATGTGGCATATAGGGTCAAGTGTTGACAAGAGGAATGAATGATGAATGGCTATAGGAAGAAAAAAAAGAATTTAAAAAGTGTTAGTTTTTATATAGTTAGATTTTTTTACTGATATATTAAACCTCTTTGACATTAACAACTTCTCATGTAACCGCCAGAGAGGTGACAATTCAAGGAGAAAAACATCAGTAACACTATTTAAAACCATATAAATATTAAAATAAGTAACTTTGGGAGCTAGATGGTTTCAGTATTTACATGTATTTACAAATGTAATTGCATACCATTTTACATTGCTGGCTGTAGTTGGTTCCAAGTGGTTGCATTGCACCATATACTCAACAGCCTCCTCATATTGTGTTTACAAGTACTTGACCATTTGCTTGACATTTAGCAAGGAGCTTTCTTTGCTTGTCGGCATTTGATAGAGATTTTATGGCTTCAGAGAAAATTGGCATAAAGAGAAATTCATATTACCTTTTATTCATGGACAATCACTTTTCATTGAAGATGTATTGCTCCTAATATTACATGGAAATATGCACAGCTTTTTAAAGTCCAAATTTATTTACCCACCGTAGCTTTAAATGTTAAGCACTCCATTTTTAAGTCTGATTTCCTACAGGGAATTTGAAAGGCATAGTCTTTTGCAACAGAGAAATCTGCTGGACCGTAACTTCCACATTTCCAAAACTAAACTCATATTTCAGCCTCAGTGACATTACTACTGTAAACAAGGCTAGTGAAATCCTGTTATAAGCTGAAAAAGATAAGACATTTTATTTTCCTTCAATTATCTTTTTCTGTGAATTTACAAGCAGATGTGAGAATCACAGCCTACTTCCCATAGCACTAAATGAGCCAAGATCTTGTTTCTGGCAAGATCCTGTGTAAAGGAGCAATCCTTTACAGAGAATATAGGAAAGAATCAGCAAAATGGTTTGCTATTACTCTAAAGAATAAAATATTAGAAATTNCTGGACCTTATCTGAACAGCTCATTTAGAAATTATTACTTATTTAGCTCTTTTTTATTAAGTACAATCTATCTCAAGAGAGGTCAATCTACAGTTCTAATCACTGTTGAAAGACACTGGGGAAAAATTAAAAAGGAAAGAAAAATATTCATTGGACAACAAATAAATATATGAAGTACAGANACAAATAAATAGATGAAGTACAGAAAGTTTCCACGATTCTATAATATTTTGTAGAAGATAAGTAGGTTTTCTCGTCATTTTTGCTGGTAAAGGTTTATGTATATTTGACTGAGTAGTAGAAATCAGAAAATAATATTCAATTTTATGTCTTTTAGCCATCAAATGAATGAAGCACAATCCAGCCTTATGTAGTCAAACAGAATTCTGTATTAGTGTTTATGTTACTGAATCCAACTTGTAATATATACATACTTGTAAATTTTTTACTTCATGGTTAGGAAATGTTGAGTTTTCTGCGCTGATAAGTTNCAGAGCTTGGGAATGACCTTTTAAAACATTTCCTTCATGGTGGTGCTATGGAGAGGTGTGAGACACAAGAGTGTGGGGCTCCTTCCCCAGTGGATCATAGTGCAAGTGTGAGCTGGGGTAATGAAGGTTGAGATTCAAATCCAGCTTCTGCTTGAGGCACTTTTCTCCTTCCCATGGAGTGTTTTAACTTTCAGACCATCCTGCTGTCTGAGCTGTTAGAGATAACTGCAAAGATTCAAAACAGGATCCTCTAGTGACTAGGGTTGCACCTAAGTTAATTACACTGACCAGCACAATTAACTATGCTGTGGGGTTTTTTCAGAGATGCACGGAAATTCCTCAGGTGGCTTTGTACAAAGAACCATGAACATAATCTAAACCTTTTTTTAAAGATGCCTTAACTTTCTGGGGGAATAGTCTGTCATTAATAGCAGTAGAAGGATGTCCCTTTCTGTTCTTCCTTGTGGCTCACAAAATAAATCACAGTGTTGTGCTTGTATCTGTTTGCTATTCTGCCCACTGAATTTTTTAATTCTTTCAGGTGGACTTTCCCTGTTAAATGCCACAGTCCAAAATGACTTGCAGTAAAACTTCCTTCTGAACAACATGGGCTCAGGGTGTTTCAGGTAGGAAGGATTCAAATCTGATTTACTGCACGTCAATTTAGAAATTTTACACAGAACCCTACAGGTCTGAAAGGATCACTTTTTCCTGTTCTGTGACCTGAGAAGGAAAGGATTGAACAAACTGACCTTATTAATCAGATATTTCATGTCGCAATCCTCTGACACCCTGGGGCCTTTTAGGATGTGTATAGATGATTCAGTACTGTGCTGGGCACAGAGAAATATATGACCACATGTAGAAGTAGCAGTGTAGCTCTGTTGGTGTTTTTATTTCTGACCAGGCTATTTTAATACATCACTCGAAGAAGAAGAAAATTTTAAACATAATGTTATTCCTGCTTATATTGAGGCATCAAAGAAGATTTTATCCAAAATAATATAAGCAAATTTAAATTATTGACCTTCCCATCTTTGAGGAGGTCAGCTTCAAGGTAATATGAATTCAGAAAATAGTCCCATAGTCCAGGTTTTCTTTAAAAACACTTGAATACTCATCCTGACCAATAATGTTCTCTGTTGAGGGTGGTGTAAGACCCACTGCTTAACATACATACAGATATAAACTAGCTCACAAGTATCTATGGTACAAATATCCCATATTCCACTGTGAGTTCTTCTGTTGCTGCTCTGTTTCTAAATATCTTGAAATGATAGGTTTAGCTTCCATTAAAGGTGTTTCCAGTAAGCTCATTATTGTGGGTTGGCTGGTTGTGGTGCTGATAGATGCAGAGCTTGTTGGCTCTGGTACAGAGTAAGGGGAGTGTTGTTAACTGAAACCATTCTCCTGACTGTGATGTGTTGTTTCCAGGCAGAAGCACTGGTTGGGACATTGTATTGAATTTTTTTTATTATAATGGTACCTTTCATGAGGAATTAATTATATGGAAGTAGAGCAATGATGATATGTGACAGTCATGGCTGCTGCAAGGCTGCACATTTACGTCTTGTTTACAGCAATGAATGTGAATTGTGTTTGTGCCAGTTTTTCTGTCAAACATGAAGCTCTGGCTATGGCAACAGTCTACACTTTTTTTTAAATTCAATAGTTTTGAATGTCCTGAAGTTTCAAGGTTTTCATGCGTGAAGAAAGCAGAAATGAAAGGTTTTCTTATTGATAGCTACAGGAAATCTCTGCTGAGCCAGGGTACACTGAGACAGGAGATAAGACACAGATATTTACAGAATGTAACTTATCCTAAGGAAGACAAATGGACATCTTCTGGACTGGACATCTGGCTCAGATTTAAGAGACCTGGGTTCAGTTCTGCCATGGATTTTCTTGAGCAAATTGTTTAATCTCTGTACTTTGGTACCTCATCTGTTAAACAAGGTAGAACAATCCTTTTGCCTGATGCAGCTAATAGCTATTTAGGACTGAGATTGATCCTTGTTCTGTGTTCCTACAGCAATAAGCACAATAAAACCCTGCTCCCAGTGGGGCCCATCAGGTTCTGCTGCAACACAAATGAGTGCTAATTTTAAAGCTATGCAGAATATAGTGATAATTAAGTAATATTTTTCTTTTTCAATTTATTTTATACAAATAATTAGCAAAGTATATTGCACTTCAGAAAAGACATCTGTGTCTGTCAGTGATTTATTAGAGGAGATAGAGGGAAACAGACTAGTTAAAAAGATGGAGATAGAATATGCAGTCTTTTATGCTGAAGCTGTTGAAGAATTGAAATTCAGAAGCTTTTTAATGGTGCAGTAATAATACCTGAAATTTGGAGTTGGCTAAAGCCCTAAGTCTGGATTTCTGCCCAGCAGCATACAGAGACAGCTATGACACAGGGAAGCTGTATAGAAAAGAGCCATGTATTGCACACTGTTATCACTGCTGGATAGATCATGGGCCTGCTGGCAGACTCAATTGAGAAAATGTTAAAAACAAACCAAAACCACAGCACTCAAGAGCAGGGAAAATGTTTGCCTTATAGAGTAAGCTTTGATGCAGTGTTTATCAAGAGAGGTAGGAAGCTTGGAAGAACCCAGTGGCATAATTTTCTGTTTTTTCTGGCCTTTGCCTTTGGACTATTTCTAAGAATCACTTATAAAGTGCCACAAAAAATCATTTGGATTCAGTTTCAGAGAACTTTATTGAAATCAGAAAGTCAACACAGAATAAGAAAATTTTCTTAAAAGCATATTCACCTTCGTATGGATTAAATTTCAGAAAGTCAAATTGTAATTTACCAAGTAATAAAAATATTGAGGGGAAAAAACAAGTCTAAAACCTGCAGGACTACTTCTATATGTAATAGAAATCAATGATGAACCATTAGAACTGGGGAAAGCATTACTGGCTTTATGAGACCTTAAGATGGAATCTGAAGTGAATAAAGGGCCTCTGCATTTGCACTATTTCAGTGCTCTTGGAAGAGATTCAGGCAATGCAGAGTAGTGGGATGTGGTAACCACCAGTAAAACTAAGGAGCACACTTGTTTGTAACAGTCATGATAGTGCAGGACATTTTTAATAAGATTTTGTCTCTGTAACCCTCCATCTTTCAGCTTGAACATTAAACCATAAATACTTTAAGAAAATATTGATATAGTACAAGTCAAGGGTGGATCTGCTTTCTCCATTTTACTTTGCCTTGTGTAATATTAGCTTCTAGCTTTTGTTTGGTAAGAAAGAAGAATCAAGATTTTTAAAATTTATTAATTTGCTTTTTCCTGCCCTTTATACTCCTATTTAATTGCTCATGTGTTGAGCAGAAGCAATACAGGAAGAGTATTTGTTTAGCAGAAAAGGAGAGGGTGCATTTTTTCAGATATTTCCATACAAAAAGAAAGATTTCTTCAATTATTGAAAAAGGAACAAGTGTGTAGGGTAGAAGGTTTGGTGTTGGTTTGTTTTAAAATTTGAATACATTTTTTTACTGCTTTTAATTTTAAACATCTCAGCAACATGAGAACTCTATCTGTCAATTTGGAATCACAAAGAAAAAAGGGGCAAAGTTAAAAAGGAATCTTTAAAGTCAGAACAGTACAAGGCACTACTGACTTTCTTTGTAACAGCTACAAAAGTTGAGATTTAAAGTTTGTTCAGGAAGTTTATGCTGACAAAAACCACTTTCATATATGGTAGTTGAAAGAAGAGGAGGCCATTTATGATTTCAGTATAGTAAATCACTTAGGCCAATATATCTAAAAAGCTATTTGACTACACCAAACATTTGGAAATGTAAACAGCTACAAGAGAAAATATGTATACCCAGTACATATGTAATATTATGCCTCAGGGGACCTTTTATTCTGAGTCTGTATTTTAGCTAATGTAGGTAACATGAGTATATGGTTGGAGAGATATAATGACTAGTTTGGTTTAAATACTGGTCCCCTGCCCATACATACCTTGTTACTCTGCTGCTAGACAGTATGCAGTATTTCATTAAAATGTTTCCAGATTACAGGCTGACTCTGAAGGGCCATATTATTACTAATGCACAGTAAATCCTTCTCTTTATGTCTTTTGTAATCCTTGTGAGAAATACTCTTATGTCTCTAAAACCTTTGTGGTGTAAGTCTCAGTTTCTCTGCATGCCTATGTTTAGGGTGAGAAAGCCCGAGCAGGGTTTGAAGTGATAGACATAGCAAGTGCAGGTAGGTGAAGCTGCCTGCCCACGGGGTTAAATGCAATCCTGGGAAACACATCTCAGCTGGGAATTTGGGCTCTCGGTTCAAGATTCAGACAGTAATCAAGAGCATCCACTTCTAACACTGCCTAGGTCTCCAGTTCCTTGAGGCAGAAATTGACTGAGTGCTTAAACACAGATTTAGCTGCCCTGTTGAGAAGATAATGTTCTTCTTCCAACTGAGTTTTCTTGTTATATGACTTTAGACAGGTAGCTGCCCAATTCTGTTTAAATCCCTAAAGATGTCTACAAGGCAGGCCATTGTGCTGGTACTCACAGACAGCTGCATCAGGAAGTGGGTGGTAGAAAGCAGCAGAACAATGTGACTTTTATAAATATTTCAGTGACAATTTTCCTCAGCAGACACATCTTGTTCTGAAATAATTTGACTCTCATACACAGGGAGACAGGCTTCAGCATCAGGATTGTGGGATATCAGAGACATGTAAACTCTTAACCCTTGGACTGAAGTTACACTATTATACACTGAAAAAAGATTCCCAGTAAGGAGGGTAAGCCAAAGAGATGTGGATGTAAAACACAACCAGGCATGAGGTCTGGAGCTGAGTTCTCTCTTCCAGGAGACAAGCGACTTATCCTCATTCACTTGCCTTCTTTCCCTCTGATTCTTAAATTCCCAACTGCAATTTTTCCTCAGATTCAATCAGAGAGATGAAGAGTCTTCCCAATATTTTTCCTGCACATATTACAGCCCTGTACTAAGGGCATTCAGGACATGTAAGGTCAAATTGTCTCCTGGGTGAGAAAAGCCCATGATTAAATTCTCCCTTAGTATTTTTTTCAGTATAGGGGTGGATTAAATATAAGAACAGATCTCATTTGGAGGCCATGACAATGCTTAATGGCTCAGCTAGCCATACTTACTTCAAAAAAGTCCAAAAAGTTTAAAAACTTTTTAAACTTCCATGTTTAGAAGAAAAGAAAAATAGAGTATTGCAATGACAAGCAAAAGGATGTGTCCTTAAAAAATGCTTATTATATCTTCTGAGGAAAAGTACCCTACTGATCTGTCATCAGAGCACAGAAACATGGCATTTATTTCCTCTCTCCAAAGTGTCAGGGACAGAGAATCAGCTGTGAACATCAAAATCAGTGGAAGTGCATGAGTTTAAAATTCATCTAAGACTTTGGCCCTTTATTAGAAGTCTTACTAGAGCTCTCTTATTTGCAGTTATCTTTCAGAAAACCTGGCAACTTGGGGTTAACATTCTGTTAAAAAACTATCATTTTCCTGCTTCCACCATCCTCCTTTGCAGAAGCAGCCTGACTTGCTGTACAAATGTCATTAGTTCCACAGGGAGCTCCAGACCTTTGAATGTCGCAGAACAGTCTATTATTTAGTACTGCTATAAGATAATCTTTTCAACTGCTGTTTTCTAGTGAGAAATCTCAAAGATGAACCTATAAAGAACAGATGCAAGTTTTCAGTCACTCAGGAATTCTGTTGGTTAAGTGACTTTTACCTTTATCCACTGGGACTTTGATTTTTAGACACAGATAGCAAGCTTAAAAAACCCATGCTATCACTGACAAGTTTCATAAAGGTTTGTTTCTCTTTTCTTTTCTTCCAAATTTTACAATTCTGAAAACACCTTGTGCCTTCATCTGTCTATATTTTCTGGGACAAATGTTACCAAGAACAGTTATAAATACATTCTTAACATAGAGCTGTGAGGAATGAAAAATGTAAGCTGAAACAGAAGGATTTCAAAATATAGTCATATTTCCTTTTCTCCTTAAATAATGCCATCTATGTGTGAAAATTTTAAGGTTAATTTTGTCCACAGCAAATGTTCTTTTTGTACGATGTGTTATAATAACTTGTTGAGTTGAAGTTGCCTTTTGCAGACAGTAGATTCTGGCCATATCTAGACATGTGTGGTTTTTCTCAGACAAGTTCCCTAAAAGGTCCATCAAGGCCAAAAATAGTGAATAATATTACTAAGGCATGGTTTGTAAGGCTCTCTCAGGTGCAGCTGGTTTGGGTGCAAAAGAATCGAGAAGCAGTGTGGAACATGACAGCTCAGACAAATTTTTCCTGATGCTGGGCTGAACAAAGACTATTGTCTCTCCAGTCCAGAATGAACCAAAATGTTAGAGTTTACCTGAGAGTTTAGAGCAGGTCAATGTGCACCACGTTGCCTCAGCAATCCCAGCTGCCACAGCTCAGTGCTGCTGCTGCCCCCCACTCTGCCAGAGTCCAGTGGAGCCAAGGAGGCAGCAGGGAAACCCAGAGCACCAGGAGACGGTGCACACACCTCACCGCTTCTCATAGCAATATTTACAGGAGTTAGCCATCAAAAAGTACCATACATGTAATCTCTATTGAGAACAGGAAATATGTTTCCTTCAGTTTTTTTTTTTTTTTTTAATTTCAAATGTGAATTTTTTAATAAATTTTCAAGAAAAAATAGTACAAGAGAATGCTACATGTTGTTTGGATCAGTGTTTTCATTAGGATGCAGTCTCTCTCAATATGACTTGCATTTTTGGAAAGAATCTTAATTTTGTTGTACAGAAATTTACAATTCTTATTTAAGCGATTGTATCCTACACAGCAACATCATCTACAGAAAATTATGATTTCAAATTCCCAAATTATCATCTGGCCTAATGGTTTTGTTATTCTTTATCTCTGTACATATTGTTATTTTAAGTGGAAAAGCATCTCAATTCAAAATATTTATTGCATTTGGGAAAAATAAAAGTTAATGCTTAATGCAATTCATTAATCAAAAATCTTGCTAGCAATATATTCTCTTTTAAATCTAAATAGTGACAAGTCTTGCTACTGCTTTAAAAATAGATGAAAAAGATTGCACTAATATTTCAATAATCTAATAATGAAAGCTAAAAATCAATGTACACTGATTTATTTTTATTATTTTTCTTAAGGAACTTAAGACAATTATGGAAATTATTATAGTCAAATACAGGAACTGTTGATTTTTTTGTTTACTTGACTATGATAAAATAATTTTTCCAGATTAATTTCTGCAATTTATTTCCAGGAAAAAGAAAGACTTGTACATTTTACTTTGAGATCTCAATGGCACTCTGCTGGATTTGAAAGAGCTTTTCCAGTGTTAAATATGTCAAATGAATAAATTACTAAACCACCACACTAATATTTGGCAAAACTAAAAAGCTCACTTTAAGTAAATTTATTTTCATACAAAGACAGATTTCTTCACTTGAGATATCAGAACCTATATTAATTATATTAATCTCTGCCTCTTCATTTTGTAAATCACAGGGTTTCTACTTCTTTATATAGTGGCAATGAAAAAACAATGCCAAATGAAATGCAAAATTGCATTCAATCTAATTTAGTGAAACATTTTATTGCTTAACCAAAATGCATTTATTACAATCAGCAGATTCCACAAGGGACACATTTGTAATAATATGTGAATTTTGAATAAGCCCCTTTATACCTCGGCCCTGGTAGTTTTGATGTATTCACAGAGCAGTGCAAATGAGGAGTGAATTGTGCCATCAGACCAGATTCTCTAGTAGGTCTACAGTGTCCTGGAAAGGTATATATTGTTTTATGGTGAAAAAAAACCCCACAAAACTAAAGAAACAACAAAAAACCAAAAACAGGAAGAGGGAAAAACAAAGTTGCCTTTACCACTTTTCTGGGCATTTTTTATTACACACCTTATACCCAGATACATTTCATATGTCCAATTGAAGATTAAGCTTCCTTAGAGATAAATAGATCATGCTTAACTGCATGAAAAAAGAAACAAAACCAAGAGCTAATATGTGACAGTTCACAGCCTTGTCATCTTAATATGAATCATTATGATGCTTTCTGCAGGCTTGAAACACTAACATTTTATTCAACACGAAACAGCAATCAATTTGAATGGCAGTGAAAACCTCGTGTAAAATTGTTGCTGCTCATAAAGTGGCAGTTTGATTTTAAAGTGATGATATATGTTTTTAAAGAGCTCAATAACTATCAGTTTCATATGAACTTGATCGTGTTTTGTTTTGTTCTGTTTTTCCTAGGAGTGAGCCACTGTCATCTTTATTCACTTTTTAGACTCACTAGGCAGACAGTTTTTACTGAGTGGTAGAATAACAGGGAAGACAACCTCAACCATGTAACCTAAATTCTGTCTTTTTAGATTTACTAATGAGTATATTTTGCCATTCTATGCCCTCCTAATTGTGGAGCTGGTGAAGACCCTATTTGCTTCTACATTGGTTGGTTTGTATGTTGAATTTTTCATTATCCTTTATTATTCCATTGTAACCTCTTATTTGCACTCCCTTTTTTTGTAATTTACCATTTTTAAAGGCTGCACTTTGATTTTCTCAGTCACCAGGTTTAGCAACATGTTTGGTTGCTATTCTCAAATTTTAAAAATTTTGTTCCTAAATTATTCTGCCTCAGATTACTTTTCACAGATGTCTGTAGAACTAATTATGTCATATAAAAAGAGGTTTAGATCATCAGAGAGATTGGTTCTGTTTGAGTTTTATCATTAAGTTCATGCAACTATCTATGTGTTTTTGAAATTTTAAGGTATACAAAAATTGCTACATTATAAAGAATAAATATATTTTACAAATAAAATGAAACTTGAAAAAAAAAATTAGTATTTCCTCAATCCTTTTAAGTACATAAAGCAAATTTGTGTCACTCTCATCCTTCATTTTGCTAAATTTTTTATTTGGAGTGAGCTAGGGATGTTTAACTAATAAAGTATTCTCTTTGATTTTTTTGACTTGTAATAGATTTCCTGTAATTTACTATTGTACATGGAGCCAAGCGGAGGTAGATGATTTGCTCCAAATACAGAAACAGAAAATTATTCTCCAAAGAAAGAATAGCAAAGTAATTTGAAAAAATCAAAACTCTTGTGTCTAATACTCTTGAGACATGGACTCCATTCTTCAGTCTTGTCTTGTATCCTTGGAAGCAGAAATTTTCCAAAAATCATTGCCTTCCACTTTAAAAGTTTTCTTTCCCAAGAGAAATATTTTGTAATGAGCATTTGGCAATGATTTTTAAGCTAACTTTATTTTCCAATCTCAACCTCCACTGGTGCAACGAGTCAATTTCTCTTCATCCTATCACTTGCTATTTGAGAAAATTGAATAACACTTCCTAGAACTCTGGTGTGAACAAAACCAGTCATTTTCTGACCTTGTTCTTACAGATTCCCTTTTTCTCTTTTCAGCTGTATGATCATCTTTCGTGGTGGTAACTCAGGAAAAGCTATTTAGATAGCAGTGGGCATGCTGGCACAGCCACAAAATGGTATAAAAGGAAAACTTAGAAACTTTAAGCAGAAATGTGAATTAAGGTATCAATAAAGAGATGACAAAATAAAAATTATGAGGTACCAGCACATGGAATATTGATTGAAGATTGGTGTATTTCAAGGCAGCTATGGCAGAAATGAAAAGGTCAAGGGAAAGGCAATTAAAATGATTAAAAATATCTCACTTTCAAAGGGATGCCAGCCTACAAGACTGTGATGTTTGTAATACTCTAAGGCTTGCTTGGGGCTAGAGATCACAGAAATTAATCTGTAAAAGAACAGATGAATGACTGGCAACTAGCTAGCATTAATTTTCACAACATCACAAGCAATCTTCAGTCAGGAGCTGATCCGGTTTCATTACTCTTATATAAGACCCCTGAGCCTGGAGTTTCTTGTCCCCAGAGCAACCATAGACATCTGTACATATACATGTAGAAAAATATGTGTTTCAGATGTCTGCAGTTGGAAATTTTCAGTTCTAACAAATAGAGTTATTATTTTTATGAAGAAAGAGTACTGAGAAATCACTGAGACTAAATTATACAAGTAACAATTTATTCTGCCCAAACAAGTAGTGTTATGTGTGGGAAATACTCATAAATCAGTATTGATTACACTTCTGCTTCTGACTAATTAGATCTACACACTTTCAGTTAAAATGCCATGAGTGTAACAGATACAAGCGCCCTGCAGGAGTTCAGGAATTTACTTTATTATACTGCCTGTCCAATGAAAATTTCTTTGGAGAAGCAAACTTTACTGCCTCAGGCGATAAAGCAACATTACCATACTCCTTTTTGTAGCATTATTCAAATGGAATTATTGAATGAAGAAAAACCATCATCATTAAACATTAAAATACAACTGAGGCTCCCAGGTGTGAAAAGGAGAATAATGGGGAAAAAAATGAAAAGCAGAAAACTTATTCATGGTGAGCTGTGCCTGCCTCAGTATGCCTTTGAAGGGTTGCTTTGATTAGGGAGGGAACTTGATTCAAGATATCTAGCTGACTGAAACATTTCTCTTTCTATTTGTTGTGAGGTAAGTTTTGAGTGTTTTAGTGTCTTTACTGTCCAAACTGTGATTTGTTAACCCACTTAATTGATTCTGACTGCTTTACACTACTTTTTCTAATTACCATTTGAACTTGAGCATCTGTTTTCATATCAAAAAATATGTATTTATTGATGTATTGAGGCATACACTGTAGAATCACATAAGCATATCTTTCTCTTTTTTTCTTTTCTTTTTTCTTTTCTTTTCTTTTCTTTTCTTTTCTTTTCTTTTCTTTTCTTTTCTTTTCTTTTCTTTTCTTTTCTTTTCTTTTCTTTTCTTTTCTTTTCTTCTCTTCTCTTCTCTTCTCTTCTCTTATCTTCTCTTCTCTTCTCTTCTCTTCTCTTCTCTTTTCTTTTCTTTTCTTTTCTTTTCTTTTCTTTTCTTTTCTTTTCTTTTCAACTTATCCCTATAATGACAAGAAAAGGGAAAGGAATGTATCACTGTTACTAAAAAGGAAAAAAAATCAGGTTAGTAGAAAGATAGAGTTTAAACTACCATGACATAGGACTAGGAAAGAAAGATAAGGGAAAGAAAAGGGAATATGCAGAAGATTCATTAAATTATAGGGAGTAAAATGTTACTGTTCAGATGGTAGCTAACACAAGTTACTCTAACTTCTGTTAGACAAAGTCAACAAAACGTGGTTTAGTTTGAAGCTCATTTGTAGTAAAGTGATTATCTTTCATTTAATGAGCTGAATATTCTAAACTTAGATGGTGTTTTCCCTTTCTGGATGCCAGATGACTGCCAAAAGAACTCTATTGCTTCCCTTGTCAACTGGTTTGGAGGGAGAAACTATAATCAAAGACACGTAAATTGAGATAAGGTCAGGGAGACATCACTCAGCAGTTACTGTTATAGGTAAAACAGACTTAGCTTGGGGAAACTAATTTAATTTATTACTAATTAAATCACAGTAGGATAATGAGAAGTAAAACAAATGATAAAACCACCTTCCTTCCATCCCTCCCTCCTTCCCAGGCTTAACTTTATTCTCACTTCTCTATCTCCTCTGCCCAGCTGGCACAGGAACATGGGGAATGGGTATTATGCTCACACATTTCCTCTGATGTTTCTTCCCCAGGGGGAGAACTCCTCACACTCTTCCCCTGATGGACCCTTCTCATGGGAGACTGTCTTCCAGGAACTTCNAACAGACTTAGCTTGGGGAAACTAATTTAATTTATTACTAATTAAATCACAGTAGGATAATGAGAAATAAAACAAATAATAAAACCACCTTCCTTCCATCCCTCCCTGAGGGATGGCAGCTAGGTTCATTGTTAAAGAACCCCTGCAGGTGGATTAGGGCAAAACGAGGCTAAATAACCAATATAACAATGAGTATTATTAGAACAAATGCTACTCAGTGCTATTCAGTGGATTCTGAAAATAATTCAATAGAGAGCTTTTAGAGGAAGAAAGACAGGTTACTGTTGCTGTGATCCAAATAAGATAACTGATATAGATTATCTACTGTTAATATCAAAGCAAGAGTAAAAGAAAATTATCAGTTTTAAGCATGAAAAGAACAGTCATTGTAAGGCGTACAGAAAAAGACTTGGACCACAGTTAACCAGCTAGTGTGATCTGTTTGTGTGAGGTCATGGCAAAAATATCTGACATTACACATGGATTTAGTGATGGAAAATCATGAAGTCAGAGCTGCCTGTAACCTTTGAGTGTCTGATCACATGAGGCCAAAGTTAGCAACCACAAATAGGAATGTATCACACAATTTAAATAAAAATTGACTTCAATAAATTAAGAGCTTTATCAAATGGTGAAGTAAAGCCCACCCCCTCCTTCCCTTCCATTTTTAAAGGTATTAAATTGTGAAATTGTGTATCTGAATACACCATCTATTTCAGGTGCAGCTCTTAAGCCACATAAAGGAATTACTGGGTGAATTTTATGCCTTGTGACAGAATCAGTCACACAGACATATGTTCAATAACTGTTCATATGGCCAGTTCACTGAAAATACTTTTTTTGCAGTTGTGAAATAATATTTCAATTTAAGATGAGGTGCTTAAAGTGGTAATTTAAAACTATTTCATCCAAATGCTATAGTTTTCACAAAATCTGGGGTCTAAGGAAAGCCAACAACTGTCCTCGAGACTACATTTTCCCAGTCTCTTGTGGAAAGCATCCTTTAGACATGTAATTCAGAAGAATAATACTGTTTCATATTTCTAAACTATGTAAACTATCACAAGTGGTCAACAACTAGAGGTTAGCAACTAGGAGACGGGATGTAAATTTTCTTTGTACTTACTGTTTATTTAGATTACAGCATTGCACACCGTTACTTAAAGCATAAAAGATTATTAAAAATAATGCTGTTTTCTTCATCTTCACCTCTGATAACATCTATTTTAAAGATGCAATGCCACTATTTATAATTTCCATTGACCAAATCTGTACTGGTATAGAGTCAATACGTAAGGTTTTTCTTAGCTATAGCTCCATTTCAAGGATTTGATACATCACAAGTCATATTGCAACCTCTAGTAGCACATTTCTGATCACTGGTTTGTTATCTGGATCATTGAATAAACCAGGTTACTTTTACACAGAAATCCTTAGTCATAAATAATTCCAAACAGAAGTTCTGTGCTTCATAATTTTATGGATATAGATTGAAAAAAACCCAGAGGTTATTTTTAGGTTATTTTCAGTGGTTATTACTGAAACTTTTTAATTATTTTGAAGAAAAAAAAGCTATTATTTTAATAATTTCTTATGTGTTTTATTTTGTAACTCTTACATTATAGGAGAAACCTTCAATATTTCATATTTCACACTCTTGAGAAGAGATAGGTTGAATTTTTTAAGGGAGTGAATATTATCAACAACCTGAAGTTGTTTTTATTTTACTTTGAAATGGTTAGTCCAGTTAAGCAAATTTTAATGATATTGTTTGAATTCATTGGATAGAAATCCCTAATCACTTAGGAAGATAAAATTTTTTTTCCTATCTTCTCTCTTTCATTGATGACCACTGGATCATCCCTTGAAAATTGAAAATTACAGTTTCTCATCAGCTAATATTTTCAGAACAATTGCATTTCATATTTTAGTAGTTATGGTCTCTCAGGAATCTTGCCACAATGAGAATTATATGCACCATCAAAAAGAATAAAATTTTTTCCTCAATAAAACCACCCATTTTAAAATCCTGTTTGATATTTTCTGCACATAAATTTTAATATATGAGAATAACAGTTAACAGTATTGACTAATTTTCTTTTTAGTTTTTTTTGTTTTCTTCAGAATCCATATATCATTACAGTACAGTATTGATCTTTGCCCGAAGCAAAATCAAGAAAATTGATTTCACAAGCTACAAAATCTATCACGATGTTAATATATTACTAATTGAAGAAGTGGCTAAATAAGTGAACCTCACAGTAAACTCAAGAGCTCAGTACACTTAAAACCCAAAAGCCTGGTAAAAGAAATTGCACCAACAAATTTAGTTTTAATACAGGGACAGCATTATCCATATATGAGCTAGGTCAGTGTAAAGAACAGAGTATTGTCTCAGTGTCACGGATGCTCTCTCTCAAAGCGAGTGTAAATATGTGGAGTGTGACATTCCTTTGAACTTTGACCAGAAGCCACTGGAAACTGAGGTGACAGTGAATATAAAATCCTACCAGCTTCTCATATTACATGTAGAGACACAACCTTTCTTTCCCCTCTCCTCAAAGATGAGCTGTGTAGCTCATTTATGTCACCAGGTCATAGTAACGAACACTAAACAACATTTGATACAGAACGATGAACTTACAGATATTTTCCCTCATTCTAATCCAGTATATTCCATAGAAGATTTCTTCTGAAGGTCCACACACTTTCTGTTCTGTCTCATGCCAATATTTTAACTTATCTAATGCTTAAAGTTATTGACAAGGTATGAGAACCTGAGTAGGTTCATACATCTGCTCTAACATAAAAATACATAAAGTAACATGTAAAGCTTGTGGTACAGGAGGAGTAACTTGTGTGTCTTTCCTGCACTCCTTGTCTGCATGCTAATTCTATCACTTGGGCAAAAAATCAGAAAGTTTGTTTTTAAAGATCTTGTAACCTTCATTGTTGCCTTGAGCAGCAGTGAAGAAGTTGACAGATTGCTGGTTCCTATTTGTAGTCAGCAAAACTCCTTTTATGTCTCATTCTCTGCCAGAAAAGAAAAGGAAGCTACTCAGTCAAGAAGATATAGTACAGCATTCAGGAAAGCAGAAAAAAAGTGAGAGACAAAGGGAGCTGATTGCTGGAGTTCGTTATTCCCAAGGAACTGAGTACAGGCAGAAGTAAGTTAGAGCTCAGAATAGTCAGGGCATGTGAAGGAGAATCACAAAAAAAGCACTACTTATATTGATAAAAACCCTCTGCAATTCATGTCAATTTCTCTTGCTGCAAAAGTGAATCTATTTTTGTCTTCTAAATACTGTGTGATTTTTTTTAAATCAAACATTCATTTCAATTTTTAAATTTCTCTCTCCTTTTTTCCTTGATTTTTTAAAAATAAATCTTGTAGCATCACTTTCATGCCTTCCTGACTTTTTGCATTTTTTTCCTTTTTGTGCCCTGTAACTTTTAAAATATCTTCTTTAGCATCAGAAGTATTAGCTACTATCAAAATTACAGTTCTTCACTAGATTCTTTGTCACAGAAATTAAATAGAGAACTTCAGTCCTTGTTTAGCAAAGCCTCAGCTTCTGTTCAGGATGAAAATCAGCAAAGAACAGTTTCCACATCCTAAGGAATCTTAGACATATGTAGACAGTTTGCTTCTAAATTTAGAAGGTGACAAAAAGATTGTTTGTAGAACTAAAAAGACCAGAAGACACACCAGCAAAAGGAGGTTAAAGGAATTTATGCATTTCTATATGCTGATAACCACTTGTATTAGGAAAAATTTCTTTACCAAAAGGGTTGTCAAGCATTGCAATGGGCTTCCCAGGAGAGTGATTGAGTCATCATCTCCACATGTATTTAAAAGACACGTGGATGGGGCACTTAGGAACATGGTTTAGTGGTGGTCTTGCCAGTGCTGGATTCACAGTTGGAAGCATTGATTTAAAGGTCTTTTTCAGTCTAAATGATTCTATGATTCTACTCACAGAATGTGCACTGTCTCCTTGTGTGTGTGCACTGCTTGCTTCACTGAGACCTTGCCAATTAAAAGACCTTCATTGACCTAGCCAATTAAAGGCATAAGACTTCTCTAACTGGCTAAGCCCCTACATGATAACAGCTCTTGCCTCTTCAGCTCTTGCTATACTTAATTACCTCAGTCTCCTTGAGAGAGGTTTTCATAGCCAGATAACACAAGTCTATTTATTTGCTATTTTCTTCTTCTTTTCTGTCCTACCCCATTTATGGGCCTCAAACTTTATTTGATTTACCTTGAATGTTAGATAAATTCTTGAGTATAACACATGTTATCACTGACTAAATTTCCTGAAATGCATGTAACTTCAACAGAAAAGATGCCAAGTCTGAAACATTGTAGATTTATACTGTTATCGATATAATTTGTGCTATAATCTGTCATACATAGATAGGTGTTGTTTTTCTTTCATTTGTATGCTAGTATATAGATATTTATAATATGAAATAATATTAAATAAATGTTTTAAACAATTGAGCTATTTACCTTAAAATGAAGGAAAATTCAGAAGATATATGCAAAAAAATTCAAACTTATAGAAGGATTTTTAAGGAGGGAATGTCTGTCTGTTCAGTGAAACTGTGGAAGTCGGAACAAACACTAAGCTGGTTACATTGTACTAAATAGCATTTAGTTTAGATATCAGAGAACCTTTTAGTAATTTCAAGCTTAGGGAAACAATGGAGTTGCCCGGGTAAGTTGTGAAATTTTACATGGGTCTTCATAAATTCCATCCTGAGCATCTGCTAAAAATCACATAAATATTATTGTTCATTCCTAGAGGCATATCTTGCACTAGTGACCTCCTGAAATCCCTTCTAGTTCTGTGTTATTCATGTCCCATTTGGAGGGCAGGGAAGGGGAGGGGAGCTACAGGAGTGGCTTCTTTGAGAAGCTTTCCTCATGTCCAACAGAATCAATTCCAGGTGGATCCAAGACAGACCCACTGCAAGGCTGAGCAGATCAGCGATCGTGGCAGCACCTCAGGGATAACTCATTTAAGAACAGAGAAAGATGGTCCACAACATCCTCTTGAAGAGAGGAGTGAGACACAGCCCTGCAGGCACCAAGGCTGGTGAATAAAGAGGGTGAGGAGATGCTGCAGGCACCAGAGTGGATATTCTCCTGCAGCCCACGGTGCAGACAGGCCAGGTGAGGCAGCTGTGTCCCTACAGCTCCTGGAGGTCCACAGTGGGCCTGCAGCCTGTGTAGGACCCCTGCTGGAACTGGTGGATGCCCAAAGGAAACTGTGACCCCATGGGAAGCAGGTTCCTGCCAGGACTTGTGGCCCCATGGGGGACCCACACTGGAGCCCTTTATTCCTGAGGGACTGAACTCTGTGGAAGGGACCCATGCCTCCAGCCCATGGGAAGGTTCCACGTCCCATGGAGGAATTTACAGAGACACACCTATGAAAATTATTTTCTCTCTTTTTTTATCTTCAATTGTGATTAAGGCTTTTCTTTTCAATTTCTTTACTTTTTGATTGATATTATCTAATGATGTATCTTTTTGCAGAGCATTAAAGACATTCTCTTCAGCATTTCTTAGCTTTTGATTGATTAAGTTGTTTCTTTTATAATGTTGTTCTGCATGGCTGATCCAGAATTTAAATGGAAGTTAAACACTAAAGATAACTCATAACCATCTGTTAGTTAACCTGCTACCCTGCAACAGTTAATCTGGTTTTTATATTTTTGTTCTGTTTTTGTTTAATAATTTACTTCCATTTAGATCTCTTTACTGTTTTTAATAGTTATATTTTTAATGTGAAGTATATAGTTCAGAACAATGTTCCACATTTGGTACTAATTTTCACAATCGCCTCTTTTGATTTTTCGTCCTAAGTATTAATTTCACAATCTTAGATGAGCTCAAACTGTTAGACAGTACTTCAACTTAGTCTATACTTATATAAAAAAAAGATAGGAAGAGGCAGGGTGCTATTCAAGGATTTAGAAGGAGCTGGAATAAGTGGCTCTATATGTAGGAACAAATTGAAGAAAGCTTTTCCTCGAACATCCAAAACATCAGGCTGAAAGACATGAAGTCATGACAATTGCAAGGAAATTTTCTGCAAAAAAGTTATAGAAGCATGTTTTCCTATGAAAATTGTACACAATTGACTAGTTCTTCAGCATTTTTCAGCTACTACAGGATAAATAAAATCTACTTGACATACCATGGGGCAGAGTAATTTGGGAGTAGGGAAGAAAATTGCAGACTTGGAGGTTTTGCCAGACTGATATAACCCCCAAAACTGGCTAAAAATGCTTCTCATCTTTATTCACATTCAAATATGCTTAGAGTGATGAATTAGTCATCACATAAGACAATAAAAATCCCTTCGCTTCCATGGAACCAACACAAATGTCAGGGCTGCTTAGTTAGCCATGAGGAATAAACATTTGTGAATGAAATCTACTGGCTAGAAACAAGGCAGTATAGACATTCCCTGTGAATGAACTGAATTGCATCCAAGGAATATATAGCTCTTTTGGCATGAGTTTCTGTTTCCAGCAAAAACAAGCCTGCAAAGCTCATAGTAACATTCTTAACTAATTGCTTAGTTTTCTAATTATCAATATTAGCTAATTGCTTTGGCCTGCAGCCAATACTAGCTGTTTTAATCATTCTTCACAGCCTTGTGAATTGAGTTGTACTCTTTCGAAACTGCCTACCGTATCAAAATCCCATAAGAAAAGCAATGCAATGGCTTCCTTTATCCTGCTCAGCTTCACTTCAGAAACAAATATATTTTGTCTGTGTGCTTGTAACAGCATAAGAGTGTATATCTATAAATTTTTGTCAAAGCTGTACAAATGGAAATATTTCATTACTTTCAGTTGAAGCCCATGGCACAAATTACTTGTCTCTACTTTTGCATCGCCTATATGCCTCTTCTAGGCCAGTCAAACAGTAAATATCTGAACAAACTTATCAATTCTTCTCATAGCTCCAGTGTGCTGCATTGCTGGAGGAATTCCAAATACATTTGAGTTTCAAAACGAGATCTTCTTTCAACTTTGCAGGGAAGATAATTTTCATATCTTAGGGCAATTGCTCACACGATTGAATAGTTGAATATATCTCTTCTTGTTTTATTGTCAGCTAAAGTATCCAATTATCCTAAAGTATCCAAAGCATTCTACTAATTTTCTGTAGTAGATTTAGTGTATTGTAATATTAAATTTAATGCAAATAATTTAGAAAATTAAGGAGGAAACTTCCAAAGGGGTCACTCTGGAAAGCAGATTCAAGTGGCCCCTCCCCCAGCTGGCTCAGGAACAGATTTCCTTGGAGAAAAGTGGAAAAAACCTGTTTATTTAGCAAGCATAAAAAAATGAATAGTATTAAACAATAAAACCTCTCTCTGTTCAGAAAGCCGTTGTTGTAGGGTGTAGCTCGACTCCCTCAGTCTCTCTCAGCNTTAATGCAAATAATTTAGAAAATTAAGGAGGAAACTTCCAAAGGGGTCACTCTGGAAAGCAGATTCAAGTGGCCCCTCCCCCAGCTGGCTCAGGAACAGATTTCCTTGGAGAAAAGTGGAAAAAACCTGTTTATTTAGCAAGCATAAAAAAATGAATAGTATTAAACAATAAAACCTCTCTCTGTTCAGAAAGCCGTTGTTGTAGGGTGTAGCTCGACTCCCTCAGTCTCTCTCAGCCCCTCCTGCTGGAAAATGCTGCATCCCGGCCCTGGTGGGCCACAGGTGAGAGCTCCCAGTGTTCTTCTGGGTTTTCAGTCCAGAGCAGGGCTGGTCAGTTCCAAGAAAAAAAAGCTACAGTCCCGGAAACTTCTCTTCCTCATCTAGCTAAATAAACTAGAAAGCAAAGGAGAGCTCTCTGCCCGCTGTCCGTGCTGCACACACAGTCCAGGAGCAGGAAAGCTGAAGCTCTTCTCTCTATGTTTTGAACACAACCACCTCAGACATTCCACTGCTTCTCCTTCTCCCCTGCTTCACTCTCAGATCTAGTTCTAAATGTGCAAAACTTATTTCTGGGCCAAAGAGACAAATAGGGATACAATTCAGCATCATAAAGTCACTCCAGGACAAAAGCTTAATGTTGTTTAATTTAGAAATTATTTTCTACTATTTTGGGATTTTGGGGGCATTCAAATGTGATCTTTTCTTTGCTGTACATTGGTTAAATTTTTTCCTATATGGATACACTTGGCTATGTAAATCCTCTCATGGACAAATTGTAACAAAATTTAGCATTAAAAGGTTTATGACACATCTGCTTAAGACAGTTCGTATTTTCTCCACATATCAGCCTCTTGTATACATTTATTTTAGATATGTTGTCTGCTAATATTTTTACTTAGATTTCTTTTAAGCTGACATTCTTTCTTTTTCCAATGTTCTTTAACTCCATATAGTTATCGTTTTTAATATTGTTGGATAAATATCAGCAGAGTCTAAGTAAAAATAAATCAGAAAATTGCTTACTATAATGAAGTAGTGTGTTGGTCCTGATGACATACTACCTGGAAATACTAGTCTAAACAATTCTTCAATGACAAAAATTTATGAAGGTTTCTGAATTTTTATTTAATAAATGATTTTATAAATGCTGGCCACTTAGTGTTCTCATTACTTTATACATATACAAAATATAGGTATCATGTTTTATATGAGAGTGTGTGTGTGTGTGTGTGTGTGTGTAAATTTGAATAAGTATATAAAGTGACAGCAAGAAATGTAGAAAGTTTTTCCCTCTTTACTGGTTTCCTTCCAGTCTGTGAACTAGAGCTGTGGTTAACTTCTGCATTCTGTCTTCAGAGCAGGTTTGAAATGTTCAGATGGTGGGAATTTTTCCTCCCAGGCCTTCCTCTGAGCATTTCAAGTAGGATTCATTTCACAAAGTATTAGATGTTTAATATACAGATGTTTAATGCCAAGTGAATCAGTCTGAATTCACTTACAGTCAAAGACACAATTAAGTTGTATTAGTTAATGTTTCCTCTTATCTGCTGTAAACATCTTCAATAAGGTGAGACAAAATACTCTCCACCAGTGTTCACCTCTCTAAACTGTCTAGAGAGAGACCTCTGGTTCAATAATTAGACAAATCCTTCTTCAAAGTTTAATTTTTGTTCTTTCTAAGCTGGTGAATTCTTGCCAAAAAATATGACAAACACCCTGAAACAGAGTTTCACATGCATTTTTTATCATCTGTAAAGGTGATCAAAATTCTATCAACAATTTCAACAATTCAAATTCTTGTGCTTGATCATTATTAGTTCTTTAAATATTTTGTACAAATGTAAATTATAGTGATTTTTTAGCAAGCTCACAGAAACAAGGCCTAGATTTAAACAGGTAACTGATAAAACACTGCTCGACTCAGGAACCTGGAAATCTAGGGGAAAATAAACTAAGTGTTAAATCCTGTTTAATTTACTATTTTTTTCCCCATGCACAAATACCAACTATTTCATGTAACCATATTTTATTTAAAGTGAAAAACCAGAAAATTTGGCCAAACATGTGTAGCAGTCAGTACAAAACATATCCCTCACTACTCTCTGAACCAGTGAAGTAACTGCTGGCAAACTGCTGCTTCCTCACCTTGCAGTGATGCCCCCTCAGACAGGGGCTGTAAAATCTGTCAAGGTCACAAAGCCTGACCTGGAGTGACAGCAGTGCTGAGACAGGAGCTGCTACCCCTCCTGTGCCTCTCTTCTTCTCTCTGCTACGCCTCGTGTGCCTCTCTTCTGCTCTCTGCACCACCTCCCTTGAGCTGACCCTCATCCCAGTCTGGGCTCTCCTTCTCTGCCTGCTCAGCATTCCCACCAGCAGCTCTAATTGCTGCAATATTCCTAAACATTTTTCTTGTGCTTTTTCTCAGGTTACAATAAATTTATTAGTTATGACTAGCAGTTTATTGAAAATAGGAAAATATTAGTAGACTTGACTGTCATGTAGCTCAAAGGAAACTAAACTCCAATTCCTCATCAGAGCTCAAGACGCCCTCGAAAAAAGTCTCTGATCTTTCTGCTCCAGACTCTCACTTTATTTCTTAGAAGCTCTTGCTTTCTGTAGGAAGGCATATAAATACCTGCCCAGACTTTCCCACATCAAGGCAACTACAATTTTTTAAAAATAATTTCTAATTTTCTAATAATTTTCTAATTATTCTTCCTTTTTTAATAGAAGTGCCTCCAAATGTAATGAATATGGAAAGCAATATTCCATCCCCACCTATTGGTTTCTTTCTGTTTAGTTGCCTTTCTCTCCAATGGATATCACCAGAGCAGAATTTCTTGGACATAAGAAAAGGTAGAGAAGGAGTATATATGGGCAACCTGCTTTGTCTTCTGGGCTTTAATCATAGGACTTAGATTTGCTCACTACTTCAGTCAAAGAAAAATTTCTAAGAGAATCTCTAGATAGATGGCTGTCATTTAAACCAAAATTTATAAATCAACAAAATTTCTTATTTTCTTTCCTTCCCGTCCCCCCCCCCAACTTTGGCACTGCTGCTATTGCAAAATGTCAGGAAATAGCCTTCCCATTCAGCACAGAAGAGTGTTTTCACTGATCCTTGAAAAACAGCTGCTATTTGGCTAAGACTGTGTGTATTCCTAAAAATAACAATGTGCAAACAGCTATTAACCTTTTAAAATTGTGCTCCACACCTAATGGTATTTCTGTTTAAATCAGATTATATCTTTAGAGGCTCAAGTTAAAATCTTAGAACTAAACCAAACCAAACATGAAAAGCAGAACCATCATTGACCAAACTTTAAAAAACAACAAATAAAAACCACAAAATTCAGTAGCTTAGAGAATATATCAGATACTTGTTCTTGGTTTTTCATTTTTAGACATTGTTTAACACTGGAGAAGATGACAAAATAGTAGGAACCATGGGTTATACTAAATCTATATTTAGAATATATTTGGGAATGTTTTAAAGAGTAGCAGAGGCAGATGGTATATGGCCCCAATGATCAGCCTTGTCTTTAACGACACCTACATGACAGAATTGGGAAACTTTATAGAATCCATTGATGTTATATTTTGGGTGGGTCGAGATTGTTTGCACAGAAGATGAGTTCTGCCTGAAGAAAAATAAAATTTTGTATGCATGTAGAGGGAAAACCATTTTAAGCTATATTTTCTTTCCTAATGTAGCACTCTACAAAGGCACAGTAATGAACATGGAAATAGAAACATGAAGTGATAAGTAGGACATGTTTTTTTGTTGTATGTTTTTCATGTGCTACCAAGCATGGAAGGTGACACCTTCCTTTAGGACCTCTAAGTGCAGTGAGTAAAACCTTACATTCAACACCATTTGAAATCAACAAAACTATTTTGACTGCCCTGTATTTTTCTTCAGGTTAATGCTATTTTTCTTCAACAGCATAGCAGTTGCTGCATGGAATCAGTACAACTGTAGGAAACCCAGTCACATTTGGGTTGTAAAATAAGCAGATCACACATGATTGGTATATTGAATTTTCTGAAGATTGCTGTAGTTAAAAAGAGAATAGTTTTTCTTGTCATAGAAAAAGAAAATTTAATTTCCTCACATCTTGGGGATCCTATGCTAAGGAGAGAGTCACTGGCCACTTTGTGGTAGGAAAACATATTCAGTGTTCAAGAGCAGTTTGCTTTTACCAGACAGGAGCTGGCAGAGTGACTCACAAATTATGGTCATGATGATGTTTGCTGTCAACAGACTTGACACTGCAAAGGATGTGACAGTGATTCTTTGAGAAAGATATGTCATGAAAGTGAATTTTCCCAAAGTAAAGGTACTTATAGACATTTATAGTTATGCATCTATGTCTGTGTATGTATTTTTTTAAAATATATTATTCCTTCTTGGAAAGCAGAGATGAATAAGGCTAAAATAGAATGGGAATAATTGCTCCCTCTTCCCTCCCCAACCCCAGGCACTTTGCTTAGCCCTTGTAAGCATCCTTGGTCAAGTTTCAGTGGACATGCTGAGCCTTGAGAAATATAAAATTTTTGTTTAAGTGCTGTTTGTTACAGTTAATTACAGACAAGCAGTCATCTTTCAGAACAGTCTTCCTACTGATGCTGGTTTTCTAAAATGTTTTCTAATAACTTTGTAAAATGACTGCACATCACAGCTACTTTTCCCAGAAACCCACTGAGAAAAATCTAGACTCTGAAGAACTAGAGTAAGCCCTATTTTTAAACTGACTTTCTGTCTAAACATATAGATTTAGAAATACAAATAGGAAACAATCCACTTTAACCCTTACTGGAGTAGTGTCACATTTTTTCCTGTTTGTGAAACACTGGCTGAACCATGTTAATCTTGTCTGTTCCACCACACAAAATGCTGGGAATTTACATTAATTCTTCCCAAACAGAATTAAAATTAATTTTAATTTCAATTGTTTACTTCATATTAAATTCTCTATCTTAGAAGTGTTTGGGAACACATATGATGCCCTCCCTTTTTCCTCCCCTTAAAAAGAAGAAGCTATGCATGATGCCAGAAGCCATTCAAGACACACCCTGAAGAGTTTACTTTGGATCCTAATTTCTCAGGTGAAAAAACTTGCACATATCTTGCCGGAAAAACAGGTAAGGTGAAAAACACATGACAAATATAAATACTAGTGCTGCAAAACTCAGTGTGATCCTACAATGCACTTAATAACAATTAGCATAAATTAATAAGTGTAATTGCATTAAAAAAGAGGAAAAATGATCAGTTCTTATATTGACAACATTTGGTTGAAATCAGCCTTTTGTACTGATTAAGACAGAGGGTGATTTTTAAACAGAGTACGTTTCAGGGCTTTGTAAATATAGCAGCATCCTGTTTCTTCTCTTGTTCTTCCCTCTGCCTCCTCCTTTATTTTATATTTGAATACTCCACAGTTCACTCTTCTTGCAAAGGAATACAGTACTCATTTAATATGGAAACATACTTGTGCTAGCTTTTTGGCTACTGATTTCAATATCAGTTAATCTTACACTGAGCACTTTTTTTCCCCATAATGACTTGGTGAATACGTTCCCTGTGAAACAGGTAAACATGGTTAAAAGCTACAGCAAAAACATTTTAAGAAAAAAGCAAAAAGAAAAAAAATTACTACATCTAATATTTTAGTGGATTGACATAGCGAAAAGCTGATTTATATAAATTCATGTGGTTTTCCTCTCTATCAGACTTTAAATATATTTCATTTACAAGGTTCAAAATTCTACCCATGCCTCTCTGACAGTCAAACAGGGCCTATCAAAGCCATTCCAAAATACACATGGAGGTAAAAGCAAAGTAAAAACTGTTTGTATCAGACAAACAGGAGTACACAAACCCAGTCTTTTTTTACTTAATTAAATATTCATATTGTGATCAAAATTANCGATTTCAATATCAGTTAATCTTACACTGAGCACTTTTTTTCCCCATAATGACTTGGTGAATACGTTCCCTGTGAAACAGGTAAACATGGTTAAAAGCTACAGCAAAAACATTTTAAGAAAAAAGCAAAAAGAAAAAAA
>VZTT01033675.1:11004-24238 GCA_013400855.1 Buphagus erythrorhynchus | reverse complement strand
TTACTGGCATCACCCATTCCTTTATGGTGGATGTGTATCAATGAAGAAATGCAATCCTTTCTGTGGAGCAGTGGAATTGCACTGTGGTTATGGAGTGCAAAATGTAGTCAATAACTATGCCAGATGGAGCTTCATCTGCTGGGGATTCACTTTAGAAATGGAGAAATTATTGGTAAATATGGGCTCTGTCTTTTTAAATTTAAGATCTTGGGAAATACTGACATCCAGTTTTGATGTTTAGCCAGGAGAAACAGTTATCTTGAGGGATAAGGTGATAGGAATATTAATTTGAGCAGAGACATCAAAAGCTATTTGCATGCTAATCAAGTCAGCATTAGCAAAGCCTCCAAATTTAGTGTACATCAGCTGAAGTTTTCACATAAACAGGTTTCTGCCTCATGAATGCTTGAGTACAAAGCCGTACAAAACTAAATTATTTGAAACATAATCTCGCACTTTGGCACTAAAGAACAAGCGGGATATGAGTTATTGAATAAAAGATGGATTCTATCCTTAGATAGAATAGTGTTTCTGGAAGAAGGAATACTTTCAAAAAAGCCTCAGTGCAAAGTAAACCATAGATGAAATGCTGAAATCAGCTTTTCTTGACAATACAGTTTAGCATTAGATACTAATGCATTTACAGAATGCAATGAAGGGAAAAAAATCCCACAAAATCATTAGATGCTAATAGGGCTAAATTGTTGCTAGTATCAGACTCAGTCCCTAGACTGCCACTGACTTTCACTCAAAGGGCCCAGGAGGAGCAGGGGAGGTCAGATTGAGTATTAGGAAAAATATTTTCACTGAGAGGTTTGTCAAGCATTGGAACAGGTTGCCCAGGGCAATAGTTGAGTCACCATCCCTGAAGTTATTTAAAAGACATGAAGGTGTGACACCTGGGACATGGTTAGTGCTGGACTTGGCAGTGCTGGGTTAATGGTTGGACTCTATGATTTTTAAGGTCTTTTTCAGTCTAAATGATCCTAACTGACTTGGTGTAATAGAACAGGATAGTACTGCAAATATTGTCATAAGAGTAGGCCTACAGTGTTAGATTGGCTGGAACCCTTGTATCCTTGCTGTTGTCAACACTGGGCCATCATCCCTCTGTCCCCAGGTTCTCCTGGAAACACAACTCAGTGCAGCTCTGGGCATGGTGCATTCCTGTGGTGCCACACAGGAGTTTTTTTGCTGCAACCACCTTGTGCACTGACATATGACCTGAAATTTGCTTGACATGACAGGTATATTGGATAGGTAGTGAGTCCTGTTCTAAAACCCACAAATGTATGCCCGAGTCAAAGGCCAGACCCACCAGTTCAAACTACAAGAAGGGGGACCTGGGTGAAGAGGGCACTCCTGCAGCTTACAGACGTGTCATATCTGCACCTGATAGCTTGGCCATTACATGCAGTGTCTGGTAGCTTTTACAAAGAACTCAAAATTATGTTTGGTATGTGTTACACCCCGAGGTCACTTGGCACATGTTTTAAAGAGGCTTAGGTACAGCAGTTCCCTCAGCAGTGAATGGGAGAAAACAACAAACTTCTCAGGAGGATGAACAGCAAATTTTACTTGGAAACTTTAGAGAATAAGGTACTTGGCAAATTTTAAAACATCATCCAGTCACAGTAAGGCACTTCACAAAGCACTGACTTAGCAAACTCTAACTGATCCAACTTTTTGTTACCCAGCTTTTGAGAAGAGGAAGTTAGGAGAGGAAAGAGAAAGGAGAGAGAAAGATCAATAGTTACAGTCCTGGATCCAGTGTGGTCTCAGCTGCTGTGAGGTCTGAGGCAATGGGGTAGGTGAGACCAATGTCATGGCCTTTGCTCTGGTCTCCCCCCAGCTAGGATTTTAGTGGTGCCACTGGCTTGGTAGCAACTTTGGGGCTGGACCAGAGGCTGCAGTGGAGGGGATGTGAAGCAGTGCTCTGCCACACTTATGCAGAACTTGCCCTGCCCTCCCCCCCATATATTAGTTGTTTTGAGCCAATAATAATTTTTCCTGGCTCCTGCAGTATCCTTGCAGAAGGGGTTATTATTTCAACTCTTCACTGTCTTCTTTATTAATTTTTCAGAGCAAGTCACATGTATTCATTAATCACAAAGCCTCAAGTCAGTCAGCACTACCATCATTTTCATAATCTTCTGTTGAAAAACGCTACAAAAAAGAAAATATTACTGTTGTTATCCAGTTTATTCCAATTAGTCTGAATGGTCTGAGATGCACCAATGTGGTCAAGTAGCACCTGTCTGGGTGATGCCCAAAGGCAGCCTATAGCCAGGGACAAATGACCACTAAGAGACTGCAGCAAGTACTGCTTTCTCATCTAATCACCTATCTGTCTTTCAGCAGGCCTGTACCTTCAAGTAGCCACAAGTATCCTACATCCCAGAGCATGCAAATTAGTCTCTCATTTTGTGTCATATGCAATATACTAGTTGTGGTCTTCAGCTAAGCTTCACATTACTTCAGAAATTTCAGGAAGGTGCATGTAAAAGCAGTAATTTTGTCATAAAGTCACAGGGGTTATTACACAGGGCAATGATGCACAGTGCGGATGCACTAACACGGAACACAAACCCCTTTTTACCTCTAGACCTAGTCTCTCTCCATGTGGTAAATAAGGGATGTAGACATGATTTACCACTTGAAAAGATCAATATTTAAAAAATGTTATTTTTCCATGCAGAATAATCCCACTAATTTTCCCTCATTTGCTTTAGCAGGTCACCATTTTCTTTTTATTGAACAGTGCAAAAAGGGTGACCACTTGGTGGTGCCTAAACTTTGATATACTTAGCAATTTAACAATTTAGCAATTTAGCTAAAACTCACATTCCCCTAGGTGTAGTTCTAGATATAAACATGAGGAGATGATCTTTCTTCATGGTCAAAATGAACTAACTGTTTTTGTTGCAAATAAAAGCTAAAAGGACATATTCATGTAGGGAAAATAAAGTAAAATAGGAGAACAACTAGTGAACAGGCAAAAAGCAATAGAAAATGAGAAAAGAAAAGCAGTACATACCTAGGTAATTTTTATCCACAGCTGCTCTTTGTAGTATAAGATCAAATTGTTCATCCATGATCTGATGTTCATATTGGAATATGGAATCTTTGAAAAAGGTGGAAAGAATATAGCAATTCATTTTCTATAAAACACTATCTCTAAGTGATGTCCTGAGCAGACTTTGCATTTTCTGATTTGATATGAGTCATACCATTAGAATTTTATAATCATCATTTTACTCCATATTTATTCAATAGCTCCTTTCTCTTTCTATATGAATATCTATCCATATCTATGTCTATATCTATAGGTGTACATAAAAGAAATATCTGGAAGGAGAGCTTTTTCAGCAATAAACAATAACTAAAACCACACCAGTGTTGTCAATTTTTTAATACATGCTTTAAATGCTGTTATTTTCCTATGAATGATCTTGGGAATTATAACAGTCCAAGAGTTTTGAGAGATATTGCCAATAGTATGAGACTTCTACATGGCTTCACTGGCTGGAAAATCTGAGGAAGATATTAACATTTTTCCTTTCACTAAGACAAGTAGCTACTTTTTTCATAAATACAAAAAAGAAAAGAAAAAAAAACAACAAAAAAACAAAACAAAACAAAACCAAAAAAACAACCAAACAAAAAAACCCCTCAAAAAAATCAAACAAGAGAAATACGAATTTGTGCAAGTTGGCTCATGAGTTAGTCATTAAGTTTTTCAGGCACGTTAAGGTTTTGATACTTTGCCCAGTCAATGTACAGAACTTAATAAGAATTTTTTGTATAGTTCAAGAAATTTTTGATTAGTTATTGATGTATATTGATGGGAGTATAAAAGGAATCTAAAATGCATAAAAACAGGCCTACTCTGTCTCACTATTATAAACTTTAGTCCTTTAGAAAATTTATGTATGTAATTTGACTAAAGCATATTCAGGTACAAATGTTCCCATATCTAAAGAAGAGATAATGATGGCTTTAAGTCTGTCAGAAAAAAAATTTATTTTTGAGACAAATACAGTTAACAGCAAATAAAAACATGTACTTATTGACTATTATAAATGATTCATGTTTCTATATCTTTCTTCATTTATTTTTAATAGTTTCTGTATCTTTTTTAAATATCCCAAGTTTGTTTAAAAGGGAGCCAAGAGAATTGATGATGCATATATCTACAAGGAAGCATAATAAGGGTCTATTCTAGGCTACTGAGAGAAGTAGATATAGGTGCCTTAGGGAAAAAATGTATCAAGTAGTTACAAATCTGAATGCTGCTAGTTTGCAGATTTAGGATGTTTTTAGTAAAAAACCCTATAAACTAATTTTCCCTTAAAGAAAAAAGGAATCTAGATACCACCGAGATTTTTACCAGAGTGAGACAAAAACAGGTGACAAGTACATTACCAACTCTAGGCCACATGCCAAATTTAACATTTTTTACCTTTTGACCAAAAAGTAGAAAGTGTTTCTTCTTAAGCATTCCTTAATTCTCAATGCTCCATCTAAAATGGATTGTCAATATCTCCCAGTATCTCCTGCAGTGTACCTTGGGTCATGGGTATGAGTCACTGAGACCTCAGGGTTTTGTATGTTCCCAGCCTCTTTCCAACGTTGTCACAGGGCACATCTGCATATAGAAAGAAATGTCTTCAATTCATTTTCTTCTTTCATTGCCCACTCACAATATGTATTTTAATTTTTTATTTTATGCCTCTTGAAATAACACAGAATTATCAACAAGAAGCTTGAAAGACTAAGTAGAAAACCAGGAAGGATGAAATGCATGTAAGGCAGTTTTGTGTGAACAGATGGATTAGTGCATAGTGACATAGATGGCAGCTGATGTAAGGCTGTGGTGTGAGGTTTTGTATCCTCACCCCAGATGTGAAATATACCATTATATTCACTACCTGTCTAAACAGAATTAGATGAGTGGTACTAAAAACAACTTTCTGAGTTTTTTGAAGGTTTGCACAGGGATAATACTGCTCCATTCTATATTTTATGAGGGATGAATTCAAAAAAATGCATGAAGTTATTACATTTCAAGAAGCATGTGTATCACATTTGCCCACTCCCTCACATCAGAGGAAGAAAATGTAAAGAAAGGGCTTATATTGAAAAATACAGAAAATACTCACACTTTTACATTTTCTACCTGTAATAAGATACAAAGATAAGGTCTATAAAAGTGTTATACATATTTTATGTGAATTAGGCAAGAACAAAAGATATATTGGAAGAGACAAAAGGTTCACAGGTGTGAGATGATTTTCTCCTTTTCTCATTGCAATTTCTAATTTCTGATCCTGATTTTCTAACTCTCTTTTTTTTTTTTTTTTTATGGGCTGGCTTTTATCTCTGCATATCATGAAAACTTCTCAGAGCTAATTTATATTTTCAGCATGTGGAAAACTTTGAAAAATGGAAAATATTTTATCTAATATTTCTGAACATATTGTACTGCTGACTCTCTTCTGATCAGGCTTTCACATAAACAAGTCTTGTATCTTTTTCAGTAATATGTACTGTGGTCTTAAAATATAAGGCCTAGGGAATATACATTTACTGATCTCATAGCAGTAGCATTCAGTTCATAGGTTAAAATGAATGGAAGTATTTGACAGAGAAAGAAGTTGAAAAAATAAATGAGAAACTACATTTAATGAATGATCACTTTTATAAAACACCCAGTTTTCTCCTTGTTTCTGCCTTCTTTCTAGACTTTTGAGTTTGATACTTATAAATAACCTTCAAATCATTGTTTAAAAATGGAGAGTTAATCCCAAACAATTTGGGCATTAAATAGGTCTCAAATCTTGTTATATGTGTTAACCTTACATGTGCAATAGTGCAAGGCTGGAGCCTAACTATATTGTAGAAATTGTGTATTTCCCAAAAATATAAGTATATCAAAGAAGGCACAAAAGTAAAAATCTGCAAAATGGTAAGTTAGTTTCCTGTGTCCATAAACCTTTTCAGAACATGCAAAGAAATTCTGAGTGAAATCTCATAAGCATGAGTATAATGACAGAAAAGAAATTGTGTAATCTTTACAAACTGAAGTGGAGAATTGGGGTACACTCTGTTTATTTTTTATTTTGCTATCTTATTATATGGTGGTTTGTTTGGAATAAAAGAAAATAATATGCTTCAAGCCAAGCCTAAATAGTCCACTGCATTCTGCAAAGCCAGACTGATTGTTGGTGAACCCTTTAGGTGGGTAAGTCATCACAGCCAGGCTTCAGGAGTCTGGGCAGGGGAACCTAGGTTTATCTTCTTTTTAGTATGAAAATTTTTGGATGATAAGGAAGAGACCGATGGCTGGTAATTTTATCTGTTCGTGAGTTTTACGTGTCGATGTTAGCCATGCCTTCTGAATGTGAATTGCCACAGGCAAGAAAACATCTTTAGAGTGTGCAGTGAGGGCAGGCAGCAGAGTGCCCCAGCACAAGCTCCCTGCTGGAGAGCGGGATGCTGGCAGTGAGACACCGCCCATCCAGCTCAGCCTTCACCACTTCATAACTCCTTCCCAGCCCTACGAGCATCAGAGCAGGTCTCATACTGATAACAAAGGTTAAGGCAATAATCGCTTTCCCTTTGCAGATAAGGACTTGAAAACTGCCTTTGCAGTCTCCCTCTCCTGTGCTGCACAGACATTTCTGCAGCCTGCGATTTCTCTTGGTTTAAGCAGTATTTATCAAATGGAAACATATGTATACAGTAGGTAAGTAAATATTTGCCACACTTTGGAGAGGAGCTTGATTCCCTTTTGTTCTGTTGCTGTTTTTCCTTGGCAGAAGTATTCTTAAAATATACATAGGAACAGAAACATTATAAAGGAGCTTAAGCATTTCAGCTCCCCTTGAACCGTAAAATAAATGAATTCTTAATCATGTTGCTTTATGCTTGCTTGTAGCCCCTACTGAGAGAAGGATGGAACAGCCTGAATTTAAACAATGCTGTATTGTTACCAACTACTGTTTATATGTACTGAGATTGTGAAAGATCTTTGTGAATAACTTTAAAAAAATTAGGAAAATCTTGTAAATATCCAAAGCAGGTGAACTAGACCCAACTAACTCGGGCATATTTAACTTATACTTTGCAAATCACTTGTGTTTGTAAAAAAAATTTGGGGCTTTTTTTGTGTGTGTTTTTTGGTTTTTGTTTGCTTGGTTTGCTTTTTTGTTTGTTTGGTTTTTGTTTTGGTTTTGTTGGTTTTGTTTTATTTGCTTTGTTTTTTTTTTAATGTGTGTGACTGTTCAAGAACTTTTTCCACAATTTGTGGTAGCACTTGTGAGACTATGCTTTTATTCTTCTCTGACTTTCCCTCCAACATATTGTTCTTTTTATTTCCACTCTTGAACCATGGGTTATTTTTAGAACTTCATCACAAGCACCAAGTGCCAAGTAAAATATAAAGAGCACACCAATTAAATATCAAACATAAATATTTTCACCTATATTAACCTTAAATATGAGGGACCAGATCCTCAGATCCTATTTTTTCAACAAAATAAACTCCATTGAAATACTGCATTTCAAATTACTACCTCATGTATAACTTAACAAGTCCAATCACTGTTCCATTATTCACCTCAAACAATGGCCCAGTGTTACTTTTTGAATCCTGCAAATTTATCAGTATCTATTGCGTTTTGACACTTCATCTCTAATCCATCTTGCCCAAAATGTTATTCTTCTTTGCAAGCTTTGGGAAATCCTACCCTGTGCAGTTAGATATAAAATCAAGAGTAATTTGAAGGTATAGCCAAAAAGCCAGCCTAATTTATGTAAGATAATGCAGGTTTTTTTCCTAGCACATTTCTGTGCACTAAAATCAAGGGAGCCCTAACTAACATTCTGCTTAAGATGGACTACAGGAAATTAGTATTCTTTTTGTGGAACTTATTCATGCATTGTGTTAAGATGAAAAACAGAAAGGAGCATCTAACTTTCTCTGGTACATTTTAAAAATCAGGTAAGAGTCACATCTACTTAGTACCATTTTGGAGCTCATCAGTCAGTTTTAATTTAGTCAAAGATATAATTGGATTAGCATTTACTTTAGACTGCAGTTGGGGGTATGTAACTGAATACAGAGAAGCTGCACAAAATTCTACAGCTTTCTCCACTTATATCAAACTATATAGCTAGTGATAAGTCTACTCTTACATTACTCCGATTCTGAATTATGATAAAAACAGACTGAAGCTGAATAAAACCTATACAGTGAATAGAATTCTCTCCTATAAATCAATCCACACTGATGAAAAAAAAAGGAAAAAAAAAAAACCAGGAAAAGACATTTTAGCAAATTTTGAATTTTAATTGGCATTCAGAAAATGGATTTAAACTGCATCAATGAAAAATTCTTTTCCCATTATATTCTCAGACTACATAGAGAAGAGACACTATTGCTATACTGATAAAGGTTCTTAAATGGAGAAGAACATATGTGAAAACCAATGAAGTGCCATGACATTTTCATTACTTTGTACACACGTGCATCAAAATTTACAAACCATTCTTAATTCGGTTGCCAAGATGTTTTTGGTAACAGCATAATGACTCAGGCAGGAAATAAACTTTAGGAACCTATTTTTAAAAGAAATGTCTAACAGATGAGGGCATATTATTCTACGTATATATTGCCATGTTTCTGGAACAGGCATTGGAATAAAAACACAAATTATTTCAGAATCTCACCATGTACATTTGAGATGTATCTTTCTATTTTGGTTTTCATTTCTATTCGGAGGTCTTTTTTACTGTTCCTATTTCTTGATTTTCTGTCTGAAGCTTCCAGTGAGTTGAGTTTTTAGGCAGAGGAGTCTTCAAGCCAGTATTCTCTACTGTCTGAAAAATTAAGAAAAATGTTATTTAGGTTCTGAAATAGCCATTTATTCCTTCCTGATTGTACCAGCCTTTTTAATGACAATGCTCTTCCAATTTTGCCACAGAACTCCTTCTACCTCTCCATTGTTTTTTCAATGTCACAGTTTTTGTAATTAAAAAAAACCCCACAAAACAAAATAAAAAAAAACCAAACAAACAAACAAACAAAAAAACAAACAGAAAGTGTGAAAGTTTGCTGTGTTTTGACCTTGTGTGGGTGGGCATTGTTTGTTTGGTTGGTTTGGGTTTTTTTAATTATGAGGATGGTCAAACACTAGAACAGGTCACTCAGGACACTATGGAGTCTTTATCCTTGGACTTAACAGACACCTGAGTGGATGTAGCCTTGAGAAAACTTCTCAAGCAGACCCTGCTGTCAACACATGGTGGGTCAAGACAAACTGCAGAGGTGCCTTCCAGCCTAGGCCATCCCCAGATTCTGCACTTCTGTATTTGAATAAAGTAACTACAGGCCACCCATTCTGAACTCCAGCTCTAGCCAAAATAATGTGAGTGCTAGACAATTCAAGAAAGTCTTAAAAGATGAGCTTGTAATTGGTGCAAGTGTCGCTTTCTGTCAGCAAATGAGTAGCAGAAACATAGAATATATTTTAACTTAAATGCATGAGACCCTACCCATGGACTGAGAAAATTAAAACAAAATTTATTGTGGTAAGTTAACTAAACTTTTATGCCTCTCAATAATTATTTGAAAGGTTACTTATCAAATAATATTTCCAATAAAGCAGCAAAAGAACACTCTAGGCAGGTGTAAGACTAGGTGATATCTGACTCTCAGAGTATAACCTCATCTATAACAACATGCAGTGTCTTCAGCTGGAATGAAATGTTGAGGCTGACTAGCTGTTTCCCCCACTTCCACAGAGACCTCCATTCACTATTGCCAAATTGTGTTTTATTAAGCAGGGAGGCATGCTATTTACTGGGCTGGCCTGTTGTTCTGACTTGTTGCCAGCTTCTCAGATTCTTGTTTCCTTATCTTACCTCAGGGCACCAGCAGCTATGTCTCACCCTGCTCCTTATGTTGCCAAGCCATCCCATTCCCATCCCTTGGATAGTGTCACCTAACAACACATTTTTACTTTAATTTATGAAAAGTAGCATAGAGAGCTAATGCTTCAGTCACAGGAAACATAACTGAATTCCTCACTCAAATCACAGAAAACAAAAACATAAATGTGCCTGTCGTGATGTACGTAGTTTTCCCCTTGTGTAAGGAGAAATTTGATGCTAATTTGGTTTCCCCTGAGACATTTTAAAGCTAATGTTCTTTTCCTCCTTCTCATTATACCACCAATACCATCTGGTTTTAAGATAAACCTGCAGCCTAGAAGCCCCAAAGGAACAGTAATATCCACAGTTCTGTGCAAACCAGAAATCAATAGGTCTGTTGGATATATATATCAGTAGTCCCATATCTAATAACAAACTGCATTCTCGTATATATAGTGGGTAAGTCTTACATATTTAGAGGAGTGACAAATAAATGGGCACCATAAAGGAGTTCAGTGCTGGAGTCTGTCCCTAGTCTATTTCATGGTAGTTTCATGCAGATGTTACCACTCCAACATTTAAGACTCTCTCAGAGACTGACATTGCCTCTCAAAATGGTACTTTTGTCCCCAACATCTTTCTTGCTGAGAATTCCTAAAATTGAACCCAACAGTCCTACTGTACACACTTCCTGCACAGTCCAGGTTTTTGCATCTGAGCCTCAATAGGAATGCATGTGTCCTTTACAATGTCTGTGAATGTCTCCCACACCTCAATTTTTAGCAAACTCTGCCTATATTTCTTAATATTCCTGACACATGAGTTTACCGTGTATTTAAATTGATAAGCAATAGCTTTATTTGCTTATTTCCCATTTGTTCAGCATTGATTCATCTTTCTACATGGAAGCACAAGATGGATGGAAATAGAGAATGAAGCCATTACCCCATCTGAGAGAAAACCCTCAATTAAAAGTGCTAAAAATGATTCAAATTATTTTTTTTCTGGCTAGTNAGAAAAAGCAATTCCTACCATGGAGATTCTATAAAAGAAATTGACTGTGTAAAGGAAGACACCTTACCAGTGGAGACTAGAATTGTATATATGCTCCAGAAATAAAGAAAGAAAAGCTTAGACAACACATATCCACACATTTGTAATGTTTTAGAAACATAATAATATAAAATAATAACGGAAAAAATAATAATGGAAAATAATGGAAAAGATATGAAGGTAAAATAGTTTGACAACTCTAGCATAGTCAGGATTGTAAAAGGCTCACAAATCCAGCTTATTTTGAGTTATGTATCCACTTGCCTGCATTACAAAAAAAAAAACAAACAAAAACCAAAACAAAATAAAACCAACCAAACAAAGAAGAAGTGGAAAACAGCTTACAATTTCTACTGGCTAAATGTCTGTGCTCATACTTTTTTCTTGGGCATATAATTTATTATTTTGCTGTCCTGTACTGTGAATAAGCTTGTGAATTCACTCTTTTCAGCCAGCTACACTGTTGTATCCACTTCTGTTTACTCAACAATATTTCTTGTTTCTACTTCAGTGAGTTATTAAAAGCAATATGCTATGACTCTTAGATAAGGAAAGCTGAATAAACAGAGAGTAGAAACAAGGTTATAAGGAATAATTTTAAATAGCTTCTCAGTATCATGGGTGATGTAAGTGTAATCTGATAATTCTGTCTTCACAGGGTATACCATTGATATAATGTGAGATGTGTGAGCTTCCTAGGGCAAAAGATTACTATTATTACTATCATCATTATCATTACTATTTACCGTTTTTAATTTTTGACTTCTCTCTGGTTTTACCATATGCTTGGAATATCTTATTCCCTAACTATTGTATTCAATTAGGCTTTATAGCAGAAAATTGCATAAACTTTCTTAACAATACAAATTTAATTAACTTTCTTAAGATACATATAATTTACTTTGTAGACATCATAGGCAGAATTAAGTAAATTTGCCTAAAGAACCCCAGCTCATTGCAAGGAGGAGAAGGATATCTCCTATCCTAAAGATAAACACTCTTGTTTCTTAATATCTTAAAGCCAACCATGAAGATTAAAGGGTGCTCTGAGGCTACTGAGACATATCAGCATCCTAAACTCCAACCTATCTGTGAAACCCTCCATGGACATCTTATCCAGCAGTATGGACAGTGGGACTGAATGCAAGTTTAGTGGATTTGACAGTGACATCAAGCTGTCTGGTGGCATCAACATGCTGCAGGGAAGGGATCTCATCCAGAGGTGTTTACTCAAAAAGAGCCTCATTTTGTATGATTATCTTAAAACCCAGATTCAATCAAGACAAAACCAAACAACTAACCACACGAAACAAACCTACCAAACAAACAAACAAACAAAAACCCTGCAAGTTCTCATAAAACTGTTTCAAAGCAGTAAGAACACATTGCTGAATGAAATTTCCATGCATAAACAGCATGTTCATTTTTCATATTCTATATTTAATTACACTTTGGTAGTGATGCAAACAATGGGAGATAATAGCAGTACTTGCTGCAAGATAAAGATATAATTTTTCATTAAAAACAAATTGCTCATTCTGAACAGGAAAATGCTTTTTGTTTAACATAGCGATTTAATTGAAACACCACCAGCAATATTTAACATTGATCATAAATGGGTCTAAAGTTGACTTATGGAATCACTCATCAAAATTAGCAAGGTGCACCATGCACCTGCAAATCTCTTAAATTAAGTTTTTTGGTATATCTCCCTTTTCCTGTTTCTTCTTTACTTTTTATCAGAATTTATCATGATATTTTATATGATTTACAAGTGGCACTCAGAGTAGGAATGGAATCCAAACATCCTCACTTTCCTATTTCTGCACCAAATTCACATCTTTAGCTAACATTAGATCTTCAATAATAACAGTAGTATTACATCTATTTTATATTCAGTGCTTGCCTGCTTACCTTTTCTTCAGTTGAAACTTTTTTTTTTATTTTGCATCTTTAATTTTCTATCCAATCATTTTGATGTCTGCAATTTTTTTTTCTCTAGCATTTTTTCATTCATCAATATTCCGGTGCTTTGTGTTTTATTTATTTTTATCATTTGGATTGCATGCTTTGGAACCTCTGAAGTTATCTCTGTGGCAATGGTAATCTACTGTCCATGCAGCATTGGCTATTTAAAATACACTGAATGTTGCCTGGTATTTGCCTGAAGACTTTCCCTACTTTGGAGCAGGTTGTAAGATGAAATTTATAGTACCAATATTTTTTTTTTTCTTTTAAGTGCAAT
>VZTT01033673.1:32496-59574 GCA_013400855.1 Buphagus erythrorhynchus | reverse complement strand
CCCTCTTTCACAGAATAATGAACAAAAAATTCTCATATGTTATATCACATGTTAACTAAGGGATTACAAAATCCCAAAAGGAGTTTTTAAATGGAAACTTTCTTAAGGAAGGCCTAAATTTTTCCTTATGTAACAACACAACCTCCCCCCAGATCTTGTTTACTGCAAAAACAGAAATAAAACAGCTTTATAGTTTGGGGTTTTTTATGAGATGTATATATATTTTTTAGCAGGGATCTTAGGAGAATTCTTCTGCTCTGAAAAAGAAAAATAGTTTAGCAGTATTCTTACCAAGAAAGATCACCCTACATTTCTCTCTATTTTTACCTCTAATTATGGGTAGAAAAAAAATCTTGTGGAAGGTCAAGCTAAATGTTCTGACCTCTCTTAGAACTTTCTCCTTTTTCTCCTCTTATTAATGAGTTCAAGTAGTAATATAAGAAACTTTCTCTTTAAGTAAAGAAATGCAGAAAATAATTTTTTAATGATAAGTAAGGATTTTTAATATCATAAATGCCTACAACCAGGGGATTAGTTTTACTTCTACCACAGGCAGATGGAAATCTTACAGGTGTACACCTCACTGAGTTGATAACTATATTACAGAAAAGTTTGATGAGTTATTTGTGACTGAGGCAGTATGGCTCAGTTGGTGTACATGATCTGCACCTTTTTTCCTAAAATTAAGCCCTTTATTCTTACTCCCTAGTCCTACCACAGGGCTTCCTTCTCATCTGCCTGGAATTTCTCCTCATGTATGGTATAAGATATCTCCTACTCTTCTCACTTTATGTGCAAGAAATATCTTCCAGAGGACTTCTATAAGATCATAGCCAGCATTGGCTGGAGTTCAGTTCTGGCATCTCAACCCTATGTTTGTTTTCACTGCATCTATATCTCTGAAAAGCTTTGTGAACATGTGAAGACTCAAATATGCACTTACTTCCTCTACAGAAAATCTGTTAAGGAGAGTTGCCTAAATTTTGTACTGCCATATCTCCTTTCCTTGTCTTTTCCTACATGTAGAGGAAAACAACAGAATTTAATGATATTTTAAAGCCTTTTTAGTTTGCAATTAGAGTATCTTTGTTTATTAGCATACTTTTCAGAGTTTATTTAGTAAAAGCTGATTAATGCTCTTGGTAAATGCATTTATTATAATGGTGCTTTCTCTTTGGTAAAGGATTCCGTTCACAATTCTCAACTAATGAGTAAGATAAATTTGCCCTAATCTCTTGTCAACTGCTAATCCTATATTTCTATCAATGTATTATGTGTTAATTTTGAAAGTAAATCAGATTGCACATCAAGAATGTTGATGCAAGTGTAATACTACACATTAAAGCAATCTATTACATTAGCAGTCTGTCTCTGGAATATGAGAGGAAATAAACCCCCAAACAAATGGCTTGTTTCAAACTGCCTGTATTATATATACGATTTTAAAAAAATTAAAATACATGTCCAAATTAAAAGTAGTTGATGATAATTTCAGTTGCCATTTTGACCACATAAATTAATTCTAGGAATAGAAAATAACAATGTCTATTATGCAAACAAATACACTTTTGATTCAGTAAATTGCATGCTTACCATAAACTATCTCACTTTAGACAATGAAAGGCAATCAATGTAGTTTCTCCTTTAGTTACCACGAGCCCAAGTGATTAAGCACCCTCTTCTTAAAAGGAACCACATTGACTATATGTGTAATAGAAGACTATTTTTTTCATAAAAATCAAATTTTGAATTGAGAAATGTGAAGTTCAATACCACACCAAGACCAATGTTACCAACAGATTCCCCTCAATTATTCCATAAGTTGAGGAAACAGCTCTGCAGGTTACACCATTGGATCCTAACAGACATAAGTGAGACTTTTCTACTTATAAGTACAGCACTTCAGACTGCAGTTTCAACACCCTACAAGCCATACAGAATACAAAATTTGGTTTTAAACACAAATAAAATAAAATCTCACTCAGCTTTTTTGCTCTGAGACCTAATTCTCTTACATTTCTTCTAAGATGTAGCCATGAAATATCAACATTTCTAAATACTTTAAACTCTTTTCACCTTGGACCTCTCCAGAATTTGTTAAAATGGAAATGGCTCATTTTGATAAAAACTGTTGAATTCACACAACATTAGTCATTATTTTGCTAGCACAGAATCAACTGCTGTTTGTACTTTTCCTGCAGAGAACTATAACTTCAGTTATATATGGTGAAGTTTAACCGCAGCAAAATTATGAAGGATGTCAAAAGATCTCATAACACTGTCTCAAAATTCCACTTCTACAGCCCTATAACTTCATGCCTCATATGGCATCCTATCAAGAGTTCTTAGGTGACATGGAACAACATGTTGCAACAAAGCAAGTGCAGTTCAGGCAGCATTAGTTGGCCCAGCACCACCTGCTACGTTTACGTGTGCAGGGCCCTCTGAGCGTGGCACCCTGGAGCAACACTCTCCAGAGATACACGAGGGCAGTGATTTCTATCCAAATATAGATACACCTCTCTGCAGGCATTACTGCACTGGTCACTCTCAAGTCATGCTGCTACTTCCTTTTTTTCATCTCTTTTAATAGATTTCATCTATTGTAATGGCTTGCCCAAAGACATGATGGGACTCAGTCTCTGAGAGTGCGCTGGACCCTGTATGGGTGACTGAACATGCATATTTGATGTTTTACTGTATATGATCCATGGAGTGCCCCAGATTCTGAAAACATGCATTGAACTGCTTTGGCTCTTGCATATAATCGGCCTAAAAACACAGTAAGTTTTGGCTAACTAAAGAAAATACTTACCTCACTAAAAGAGAAATGACAGCTAAACAAGGGAAGTGAAAGCACCCAGGCATCTGCCAGCCAGAGACAGTGCATGTAAAGTGAAAGGGATCACTAAGATTGCATAATAAGAGGATGGCAAAGATTTTACTCATTAATGAAATATAATTGAGAATTAGGTCTTCATCTCTATAGAAGTCTGATCATCAGTTCCCTCAGGGCTGATCAGCAGGAAAATAATTTCATTCCAGGTATGAATAGATAAGCCTGTTAAGAATTGCATTTTGCATTTTATTTTCCTCTGTAAAGAAAGATGTCTTTTCCATAAGGAAGAATGCCTGTGGAATCAGGACCTGAACGTTACACAATAAACTCCTTCTAACCCATCAAATGTTAGCTTCTAGAATTTAAAGCTTCACTCAAGAATATGGAGTATACCTTTAGCTATTTTTTGAGCACTGGAAAGGTACAGGAACCAGAAATAAATTAAATTCTAATTTATCTTGCTACTCTCCAGTATCTTGTCATTTACTGAAGTCTTAAATAAAAGCTACCTTAAGAAGAATTACTTTTGTGTCATGCTCTCTACCCATAAAAAAACTGCTTCTACCTGAAATGGACTACAGACCAGAATAAAAAAATACATTTCTGTATCTATTTTGAGTGTCAACTTCTTAGCACTATGACAAATAACAATAAACAATAGAAATATCATTTTAAAAGACATTTGAAATTGACCTTATAAGGCTTGTAAGTCTGATACACAGTCCTGAAAACAGTTATGATGACCTACTTTCAGAAAAACTTCTGGCATAAATTTAGTTATAAAATATGAATGAAGAAAACCACTGAAGTAAAATTATACTTTACAAAACACTTGCAAAAAGCTTCAGAGATACAGATAGTCATTTCTACACTGATTTCTATACGAGCACACAACTTCCTACAGAAGTAGTGTTATCTTCTGGTATTGGTATTATTTTTCAAGCCTGGTAAGCAGATACTTAGCCAGCCCATTGAATGATATAATGTCTTCAGAAAGTACCTAAGAAACCTTTATACTTAAACCAGTTTCTAATGGTACCAGTTCCCTGACACCCAAATATCTCCTGCCTCCCAGTTCCAGAAAATGGTACTTACAGGACACCTACAGGAAATTAGTATTTTGTTTCCAGATTGTACCAATACAATGATTCCTTGTGCAGGCACCTACCCTCTGAGAAAAGGAACAAGACAAGCCAGAGAAATTTATAAATTCATTAAACACTTTAATTGCAAGTTTTAACCGTCTGGTATCAATGCTGGTGTCCAACATTTTCTGTAAGATGTATCAATGGATGGAAACAGAACAGTTTGGGTTGGAAGGGACCTTAAACACCATCTAGCTACAACCCAGTGCAGGGGGGCAGGGACACCCTCCACTTGGGTTGCTCAGACCCCCATCTAACCTTGCCTTGAACATTTCCAGGGATAGGGCATCCATAGCTTCTATGGGCAACCTGTTCTAGTGTCTCACCATCCTCATTGTGAAGGATCTGAAGACATGCAAGGCATTTCTTCATGATGTGACCTCACTAAGCCAACAGCTGTCACACTGTGTCACCGTAGACACAGCACAATCCACACACCTCATCCAGGGCCTGATGTGTGGCCAGAGGCCTGCTCACCAGGACCAGCAATGCTTGTGTGACCCAGCTATCTAAACATGCTTGTGCCTGTCCTGCAGCAGCAGCCACATGTGGCCACCAGACAGGGCCCCTGGGAGACGCTTGACAAACAGAGCAGCAGGAGCAGGTGTGCAGTAACAGCTCAATAAAACAACCCTCAACCCTTACCTGTACCCCATATCCAGCCAACACCAGGGGTTTTTTCAGGAGATGGCAGCAGGAGCTGCACTGGCTGCTCTGGCTGGGGCCAGGCAAAGCCAGCCCAGAGCACAGCCTGTCCCAGGGAGCAGCCAAGGGACAGGGGCTGCTAGCCAGAGCCATGCAGGCTCCTCAGCTCCTGCTGCTCTTCTAACAGCACTGAATTACAGCTCCCCACCCAAGAGTCTGTCAGAACACCCTACTCACAGTCAGTGGGTCCAAAGGCTTTGAGTACTCTTTGAGACAGTTATATTTCACATTTGTCCCTCAGTCATTGGGCAACTGATTGGATAGAGAGAAAAACTTCTGCTTAAAAGCACCAAATAACAAAGACAACGTGGTATTTAAATCAGATCTAGACCAAACACACAATACAGATTCTCTCTAGTGCTGCAACATACTTAAGCAATGTACAAAGAGCTGACATCCTTCATTTAATATCTTTTATGGCAAGAGAGACCAGATTAGATCAGAAAAAGCAATGTAGTGCATTGTATACAATTTGATAGTCAAATGCATCTATACAGTTATATAGCTCTGTACTGTCACAAGACAAAAATTTAGATTTCCAGGTGAGCAAGTGATTAATTATTTTTTCTTGCCTAAATAGACACTTCCAGATTTTTCTAAAGGTGACTTCATCTTTTATTTGTCATTTATTTCAAAGAAAATAGAAATGTACATGAACCTGCCTTTTCCATAACCTGCAAGTGAGCTGGTAAGAAACAAGATGGCTGCACAGACTTGCTTACTGATGGAGTCACCAATGTCTGCATGATATTCAAAACTTTCTCTATATACATTCTTTCCCCTCTTCTTCATTCTCTCCTGTTCATACTGCATTCAATCAGTCACACAGTCAAGCTCCCTACCCTCTTCTGCACTGTTACCTCTCCTTCTTTCTTTTCTTTTTTAGTTCTACTCTTTACAGTACTTGAAATCCCGCCCACACCTCCCAAAAGTTTACTTAAAAATTTTACCAGTTTCTGACAGTACAAATCATTATTTTGCTCCATTTTGTTGTACAAAGTCTTATCACTTTGGTTTGGAAAGAATTGAGAAATCTCTTATCTGTGTTTGAATGGTGGTTAGCACAATGGAGACCTTCAGATGGAACCTCACACAGCAGGGCACTGTAAACTTACATTGAACCATATGACAACATCACCAACAGTTTTTCTTAAATACTGAGCATACAGTACATCTTCTGTATATACATTGAAATATATTATATGTATGCATACTTATATAAATTGCTTAAACACTTCTTTTAGTGAATGTTATTCAACTACACGTAACTTTTTTCAATATAAAATACACTTGTCCTATACAGTGTCATTATTTGACATTGAGCTTTTCAGAGTGCATTATATGGATTTTCACCAAAATCGGAAGCAATAGAAAAAATGTGTAAGATTTAAAATGCTTTAGGCATCAAAGCAGAAGAAACTCTCCATTTTCCTAGGCAGCACATTGAAGTATCCAATTTGAATTGAGAGTAACAGAAATGAGGAAAAATTCTACGGATGGCGAATACACTCGTAGGCTGATTAATGCTCTTGGTAAACACAAAATATTTGCGTTTATATTAAAATATTTGCACTAAAGTAATATAACATATAACTTTGTTCAGGAAAAGGGTTTTGTTTCAAAATAAGGCTACATGTTCAAAGGTTAAAAAAACCTCATGCTGAAATATTCAAACACATCTGTGACGAAACCAAAGGCATCTTGTAACATTTCATCGACCCTTCACAAACTTCAAAAAAGAATCCCCCCAAATGGAAGTACAGCTCATGTTGGTTCCTGAAAAGCTGAAAAGTAAGGAATTAGTGTATTAAGCAGGTTCCAGCAAGCAGAAAATAAAAGCTTCAGTCCAACCTGAAAAGGATCTTTGCTTAAAAGAAAAAAAAGTTTAGTAAATATTCAGAGAAAAACGATAATTGATCATTTTCTTCATTCCACAGAATATTGTTGATGAGGCAACTTCAACAGGATCTTCAAATTATTAAACTGTAATACATAAGAAATATGTACATTTAAATGGTAATCTGAGAAAAAAAAAATCTAATTCCTACCAGTTTGGCTGAGTTGTGACGTGCTGCGGCTTTTTCTTGACAGCCCCACGATGGCGACCATCTTTGCACCAATGCTGGAGCGTCTCTTTTTGCTGCCACCACCAACAGAGCCCACTGCCGTGTCCGACTGGCTGCCATCGTTCTTCTCCAGCGTGTACATCTCCCCGCTGATGCTGGTGCTCTTAGTCATGTTCTTTCCTGAGACGGCCATCTGTCTGCTTTGCATTTTGGATGTAAAGACACTGTCAGCCAGTTGACGGATAAACAGTGCAGACAAAGAGTAAAAAAGGGGAAGACAGAAAAGGACAGGTTTCAGATGGAAGGTTTTGGGAGACTGAAGGGTAAAAGCAGCTAATCACACAGGTAGGGTTTTGTTTTAAGAGGTAAAAGGAGAAACTTTAATTCTAGATTCTTGATTGGTCCACTGTAAAAATACTTGACTCATCAAAATTGTGCTTTAAACAACAAGCTCTTATTTACTGATTGACTTAAAACTTATTACCAGCAAAAGCATACCAAAGAATTAATGCATCCGTATATCATAGAATCACTTTTTGTTTGGAAAATTTAAGTTCTGCCGTCAGTGCTGTGCGCATCTTCTTCTCACATATATACACACAAACTAACCTACATCCCTCTGGGAAACAGACACTTGATTCATTCCTGAGTAGAAAAGAACATCAGTCTGAAGCCCAGTTTTGGTTACTAAACATTCAGATATTTCAAGGATGTTCTCAGTAATCTGCTTTAGCTCAATCATCATGCAGTAATGAACACCCATAGGTTTTTTCTCCATCTCGGCATCAACAAATACAGGCATTAGGTATGTATTTCACACAACACTTGACTGTTATGTGGCTTAGATCACCAGTACTGATAAAATGGAATTCAATTCTAATGTATCTTTTGTACTCATTTAGAGACTGTGTAAATGTGCTCTGTGTGGCTTCATCAAACTATCTGCTGCAGCATTTCACGTATCCCAGAGAAACCTCACCTACCAGTGGTCCAGTCTAAGGCATCTTTCCTTTCCTCAGAAATGGCAATCTACACAGATGACAACAGCACTTATCCAAATTTTGCCCTGATATCTAATTGGTAGGTGTCTGAATAAATATCCAGAACTGGAAGCTCTGGGGTACATGTGGGCCAGAGAATATATAGGGAATTTTCTATTCCAATGAAGTTCTTGCACAGAACTTAGACCTTTATTATTCTTTTCAGTACAGTGCTTCTCACCAAGAAGTCCCCGTGAGATGCCATTTTAAACAATCCACAAAACTGTGGAATATTTCTGGAACCCAGGGGAAATTATTTTTTTGTTAAATCACCAATATAGAAAGGCTAAAATGAATATTTTTGCTTTTTAAACAGATTTTCAAATACATGCAAAGGCTGTTGCTAGATCTTTAGTGCTCAGCAAATGTCTCTAGAGTAAATTTTTCTGAGTATAGAAAAAATATGTACTCTTTTTCCCTTACCTATAATGGCCTGAAATCTATTTCATAAAAGGAAGGCATTATTGTTTCTTTATGAAGTTTTTTGCAATACATATTCTGTCAAAAATTTATCTATGGAATTAATGCAGTCCACTCAAAAGTAAATGAAGACTCATAGCTTAGCCACAACCCAGGAGGAAAGCTAGGAGCTGGTTCACAGCAGAAGTAGATCTTACCATTGAAAAAATACTGACTGTACTTCTCAGGGAAGTTAAAAGGAAAAATATGAATGAGAGTTTGGATCAGCAGGTGGAGAAGCACAAAACAAAGCTGAGAAACAGCCACAGTGGCCTTGCCTGGACACACAATCACAGAAGATTGAACACAGTGGTAATCTGAAAGCTTTTTTCTTACCCTCTTTGTTGCTATATGTTAGTATACACTGACTCTCAGTGGTACATTTATCACCAAGGGAGGAGTGGGATAGGATGTGGGTAAAGAGGAAGGCAAGGAAACAGTGAAAGAGAATTTCTATTTCTGTGTATTATTAGCACTATGTTAACTTACTTGTTAGATGATAACATCACATGCTGTATATTTTATCAAGCTAACACCTCTAAGAATTCAGTCAAAGAAATCAGATGACACAGAAACTAGTTCTCAGTTTCAACATTATCTTGCATGTGAAAAATACTAGAGGGCTAGAAAAAACATGCTGTGAAGAGCTAGTATCTTCAACTTTATCTTGAGCAAAATTATACTAAGAATCAGAAAATTAGACCCCCTTATCCAGTAATGCTATTTTTAATCCAAGTTCTCAAAGGAAATATTAATGTGTGCTTTCAGTCAGGTCTCTCTCTTTTCAGTATTTTTTAAAATCAGATCAAATTTGACAGAGCCATAGGAAACTAAATCTATTTAGTTTCTAAAACTGTTTTGAAAACAGATCCCTGGAGAGAGATCTTATGAATGCCTCTTTGGGGAAAGATTGCAGAAGAAGTCATTAGGAAATCTCTTCTAGTAGAAGCTCATTCGCATATACAGGCTGGTGGGGGAAGTAAGTTTTTCACTGCTGGCAGAGCCATCTATTTCAGTGATCCATTTTTTCAAAAATAATACCCAGAAAATCAGTGAGCTCACATCATATGGAAAATAGTAATTAATGCATTGTTTTAAAAGTGATATTGCCATTCAATAAAGGTCCTATGTCATCAGTGGAAACAGAAGTATTCTGCATTTTAATATAAAAATTACACGGAAGAGAAAGTCACCATTTCCTGAGTTGAATGTGCCTTTGAGGTGCTTTTTGTGTCCTTTCCAAGATGTATAGTTCTATTTAAGTGGAATACATTACAATAGTTGCCCTTATTAAAGAAATAGTGTGTTTAAAGAGGTCAGTCACTATAGTTTCACTGTGTAGTTAGCTATGATAGTACTATGATTACTAAAGTTTGCTTCTTGGTTGCTGTCTAAAGGCTTCAGTATAACAAAATGTTTTGCTGTGTACTCCTGCCAGTAATGATGTAGACTTCAGTCAGATACCTTCTCTTAGCCAACTTTTTGAGAAATGTAGGAAAGGGAATTCAGGTGAGGAGAAAGGGATTTAGATTTGAGTGGATATACCAAATACTAGTACAAATGGCTGATACTAAAAATTCATTCACAAACCTCTACTTTTTTTCCCCCAATAGAGCTCTAAAACTATTTTCTTCAATTAAAGGCTTGGGAGGTTTTCCCCTTCTCTAAAAGCAGCAGAGAAGACATGTTTGCTACAGTCCTAACCAGCAAACAGCCCTTAGAGAAAGCCATCCCATAGCAGGGACTTTGTTGTTTTGCAATTCTTCTCTTAGCAAAAGAGCTTTGAGAAATACATACTAGGAGAGTTCTGAGTGGTTTATAGTGCCTCATAATAAACCTAGAGTGGTCATGAGCACTTCCTTCATCAGCACTCTGAATCCTTTCTGACCATCCAAACCCTCATTCACTATTTTTTCTTGGCAGATACTTGATACCCTCTCCAGTAGGAAACATCCTTCTACCCAGCCTGCCTTTTGACAGTGACACAAATGGATAATTTTTGTCAGAAAAACTGAGTGTTGTATGTCAGATTTGGCTCCTTTCTGGGGTAATAGAAAGGTTGACCTCAGAGTAAAATATAGAGAGTAAATCATACAATCTTTCTCCTTAATAAGAGGCAGAAATAACTGGAAGTTTTCTTTATATGTACCTATACACAAACATCATCTCACATACCTGCAGTTAAATATGTTCAACAGTATTTTAAAACAGACATTATATAAAAGTAATTTAAGAAATTGTATGAGTTAATGAATAGATATGCAGTAAAAATAGGGTTCTCAGGGTGTCTTATAAGATAATAATAATTAAAAAAATATCCCCAGCAAAGAGAGTATACAGCCAGATGCTGGGGTGGGGAGAATAAAATAAATGGGGGAATAAAGTAATTATCCTAGTCCAAATATGCGCATAATGACATAATAATACCATTATTAGAGCCAAAACAAGAACAAAATCAACACACAACCCCAGCTTTATGGCAGCCCACAGCCTACAGCAAGAGCAGAGTGCAGGTGGCAGCCAGGCTATTGCCTTTGGCTTAACAGGACCAAACTATCAACAAGAGCAGGATGAAGGGCAAAGCTCACACAGGAACATCGCTTCCTGCATTATCCAAAAATCCAGGAAACCTCTTGAGGAAACCAAGAGCTGCAGACAGATCTCAGTGTAAGTATCTTTTCAGATACTACAGTTTTCCAGTGAAAAAAGAAAAAGGAAAGATGCATAAATTTTAGAGGAATACTTCCTTAAAGCTAAAGCAGAAAGTCCTTTCTGCTTTAAAAAAACCAAGAGAAAAATAAGACATCAGAAAAGAAATTGCAGTGAGATATCTATATATATTTGTAATATCTATAAATAGTATTCTTAAAAATATACCATATTAGTCAACTGAGGATAGTCAGACTGACAGATATCTGTGATGTCAAAGGTATTCTAAGTAAGTTTGCTGATGATACTAGATTAGGAGAAGCTCCTGACTCTCTTGAATGAAGAGAGGCTCAGCAGAGAGACTGACAAATTAGAGGTCTGGGAAATCACCAATCATATGAAGTTTAACAAAGACAAGTGCTGGATTCTGCACCTGGCATGGGGATTGTACATTCAGACTGGGAAACGAGAATCTGGAGACCAGCACCACAAAAAGGGACCTGGGGTCACTGGCAAGTTGACCATGAGCCAGCAGAGCCCTGGCAGCCAGGAGGGCCAACCCTGTCCTGGGGACATCAGGCACAGCATCACCAGCCAGGCAAGGGAGGGGATTGTCCTGCTCTGCTCTGCTCTGGGGCAGCCTCACCTCGAGTGCTGGGGGCAGCTTTGGGTGCCACAATATAAGAAAGATATAAAGGCATTAGAGGGCACCCAAAGGATGGCAACAGAGATGTGAAGGGCCTTGAGAAGCCGTATGAGGAGCAGATCAGATCACTTGGTCTGTTCACTCTGGAGGAGACTGAGGAGACCTCATTGCTATCTGGAGCTTCCTTGTGAAGGGAAGAGGAGGGGCAGGCACTGATCCCTGCTCTGTGGTCCCAGTGACAGGACACAAGGGAATGGCCTGAAATTGTGTCAGAGGAGGTTTAGGTTGGATATTAGAAAAAGGTTCTTCACCCAGAGGCTGGCTGGGTGCTGGAACAGCTCCCCAGGAAAGGTGTCACAGCACCAAGCCTGACAGAGTTCAAGAAGAGTTTGGACAATGCTCTCAGACACATGATGCGATTCTTGGAGCTGTTCTGTGCAGGGCTGGGAGTTGGACTTTGATGATCATTTTGGGTGCCTTCCAGCTCAGGAGATTCTATGATTCTGTTAAATTTGATGTGGTCCTTGTAGCTAATGAAGAGTTCTGTGCCACACCTAGAGCAGTTAATCAAATGTTTTAGGCCTGTTCTCTGGCCTTGACAGCCTGCCTACACACAGCAGGCTAGCTTACATTAGCTTATATCCTTCCCAAAACTGAGTTTTATCAGGCATTCTGCCTTGAGGAAACTGACCCCAATTTATGCTATCTCCTGAATTGTCCCTGATCTGAATCAGGGGCACCTTTTCAGTGTGTCAAGCACAAAACTATGCCAAAGAGAACACAGGCTGTTTAAACAATATAGATGATCAAGACTATGTCCTGGCACTATCTTGCTTACTGCTCTAGACTTAGCCTTAAATTCCTTGATGAGATTATAAATCTCAGATTGTTCTCAAATTATGATATTCAACAGCCCAATTCTGGCCCACTAGTTTGTTCTGGATGCTTTTAAAGAAAAACAGTAAGCCACTACAAAACTGCTATTCAAACACAGCCTTCTGGAATTGCAGTGTTTTGGATTTCTTAAGGGCATTTTTCTTTCCTTTCTCTTTGCAGAGACTTACCTGTTTTCAAAACTGAGAGTGTAATTACTCTCTGGAAAAAAATGTGCTTTCAAAGCCTTACAGACTCTTACTACAGCAGATAATCAGAAATTATCTGGTTTTTCTCTCCAATTTGTCAATATTTGTACTGAATTACAGAAAGATTAGAAAACACTGCCAGAGAAACTTCCAAAAAACAATTATTAGAATTGGCTATTTGGAAAACAATCCTTTCTGGAATTGTTGCATAGCCAGAGGCGAATTCCATAAAGTGCCTAAGGAAACTCTCATAGAAGAGAAGCAGAATAATAGATCTCACAAGAAGATCTTTGATTTAGTCTTAGTATCTTCTGCTTTAGGCAGAGCATTCCCTTGATACCTGACCAAGATGGAAAGAAACTGTTTGAGAGGTTAAAGAGAGGGAAGATTTCACAGTGTGAAAGCATCCTGTCCCAAAGGCAGTGAAACTGAAGTCACTTTACCTGGGACAGTGAATGGCTTTGTAACTCTTGCACTGGGTAGGATGTACTGCACTGTGGGCAAATGTTTGAGATCCTAAACAGGTTCCAGATAAAAACTTGGTTTACTCAATATTTTTGTATGTTAGGTAGTAAAAACCAAGTCAGAAGCTTCATTCTACCTCTCTCAGTTTCTGACGGACTTGAAAGCATTTAATAAACTTACAAGAAAACACTAGTTTTAGAATTATTTGATGCTATTTTTGGCTCCTATATTTTTCATGAAGCAGGAGCAGACACAATAAATGCTCATTGTAACATATGTACTAAATGGAAAAATCTCATCCTGTTGTCATAGGTAAAAACCTGCAGTCCTGGGCTGCAGTTTTTGAATTAGTTGGAGAGTTGGAAGGTATTGTGGTCAGATTCTTGTCCACAGAAACAGAAATATTTTCTAAAAACTGTTGGATGCATATAGTAAATGCCAAATTTCATCAGGAATCCTTTTTTTAGGCCACAAAACAAAACAAAAAATACCCCACCCCAAAACACAAACTAAAAACCCCACACTGATATCATGATCTATCTGCCAGCTCAAAATAAGTCCCAGTGAGAGGAACTCCAGAGCTGCCACTCAGCTTCCTCTTCCCTCTTCACTAACCTGATAAGTTCTGCAGTAGCAATGTACTGCTAAAGATTTATAAAACTCTCTTTTAAATCAGGCCCTAGCTCTGAACCACACCAGTCTGTGGCAGAAAGCAGCACAGGGAGCAGAACAGAATCCTTACACCCAGTGATTTCGTCATCACTAACCAATTACAAAGAATATCACTTGCTCTATAAGGACTAAGTAAAGATGTAACAGATGTTATCTGTTTCAATGATTGATAGACTAAAATTATTATGAAAAACTTAATTTTTTTTTCACTTACCAATGAATACACTTTACTAAAACCAGTGTTAAGAAGCACAGGCATTTTTCCAATCTACAATGCTGTTAATACTTTTAAATGTGAAGGAGAAGATATCAATAACAAATATCAAAATATCCATTGTACCGTGTATTGTTGGTAGGATTTTTGAGGATGCTGTTTGTATTTTTCAGTCATCTTTACAGCAGTATTGGAAATGACATCGTGTAATCTCATTGCTCTGCCATAAGTATATGTGTCAGAGAATCAGATTGACACAAGTAATTTGGCAGACCTCGCAGATTTCTTTTTTTCTTTATTTCAAAGTCAAAGTAAAATCAATATTACTGCTTTCCAGCTTAGTTCTCTGGTAATGATCCCTAATGAAAAGAAGGCATCCATAATAGTGAAAATCCATGTTGCCAAGCGTGTACTATAGATGTGGGCTGCGATGTCCTAGAGAAAAGGTTTTTAACAATTTTTCAATTGTTGTAATAGATATTTTCTAATATATGTCTCCTGTGAGACTGGAAGAACCACTGAAGACTTTGTTTACTGCTTTTTACAAGCAGGAGATGAATTTTAATGCCATTTTTAATAGACCTGTTAACTCAATCAGAGATGCTCTTATTTCATTAATTTACTGAAGAAATTTAACAAAAACAGCATTATGGGGACAGCTGTGATGTAGGAAATAACATTTCCATGGGAACAACGCTTGCGGCCAATACACGTACTCATCTGCCAATTCACATCAAAGAGAGACACTGCAGGTTCAAAATTATAATGACTTAGTCTCTGGAGATCCACATGGTCAAAAATTATTCTATTAACCTATTGGTGGTATAAATCTCTAATAGCTAGACTGACTTAATTTTTAGGTTTATTTTATTGAAATTATAACAAGAAAGTTGGGGGAAAAATACAGCAGTGTTTATAATTGATTTTGTTATGTATATTACTATTCAGAGAAAACTAGTGGCCACATCTCAAAATATAAGTAGCAATATTTTGAGATGAAATTTCTTTTTTCAAAGGTCTCCTTCATTACAAATCAGGAATACCTCACCTGCAACAGTACATAGGTTGACTTGAGCTGTATCTCCCCCTCTCTGGTAGATGTAAAGCTGTCCACACTGCTTTATTATTATAAATTAATAGAAGTATAGCTTTTCCATGACATCTCTAGCAAAATTTTTTTCAAATAGGAACAAATGGCAAAATCATTTGGGGTCAGGGCATTAGAATATTTATAAAACATAGCCACAGCAAATGATGCAAAAAAACCACTGTAACAGCTAGCTCTTTCCAAATGCTAGCAGTTGCATTACACACAGAGATTCAGAGATTTTTGATAAAATTTCTCACCTTCTCTGATAGAATAATTGGGTATTTTTTAAAATAAAAATACAGTTGATATTTTTTGTTAATTTAAATTGTAATTATAATGAAGATTATATAAATATTCATCTCATGTCAATAAATTTTCAAGTTTTCCTCTACAAAGTTACAGAAAAGCTTTATTACTCTGCTAACAGTAATGAATCTTTGATGAAATCCCTTTCTTTGATACAGTGAACTAAACCGGTCATTTTCTCTGTGTGGATGCAAAAAAAAAGTCTACCAAGAAAATTAGTAGAAGTCTTATATTACTCAGCTCACTTATTCATTGGTAATAAAAGAAGTCCATATGAGCTCTGAAGGTTTGGCAATAAAGTACATGGCAGTCAAAGATCACGTGAGCTTTGAATAATATCCAAATTCTTTGAGTTTAGAAAGCATCTTCTTTAACTGGCAAAGAAGCAGTTGAGTTTGTAAAAGCTGGGTAACAACTAGCTCACTAAATTAACACTGATCATGAGCAACCTGATTTAACCGAGTCTGTTCTCTTGCAGAAATGTACCTTGCATGTACATAACCTGAAAGTTAAATGTTGTGTGCCTCTTCCAACCTGCTGTTGAATTAGGCTTCCAACAGGGATGGAGGAGAGGGCCCACTTTTCTGTATTAACACTGCTAAGTCACAATCCACTGCAAACTTGCTTAGTGCTGCTCAGTGTTGTTTCTTAAAGGGCTGAATAGAGCTCTGTGAAATGAAAAGCAAGCAGTGAATCTAAGCCAGACATTAAATCCAGTATGTGTCCCAGACCTCAAATCACCAGAGAAATAATGTAGAATCGAGTCAGGAAAGTGAGAAAAATTTCAGACTTGAAGGCTGAAATGCTCAAAAATACACAGAGGTGAGAAACATCATGCTTTGACTGAGGCTAAGGAGTACCGTGATTTATCATCTTGCTAAACTGAAATTGCTGTGAGGGAGATTTACTTATTTAGAAAACTCATTGACAGTTAGAAAACTTTGGAAAATAGACATGGGGGAACTGGACAGGATGCACTACTGAGATTACATTAAGAGAAAAATCACATAATACACAGGGAAGAGCCAGATGTCTTGAAAAGGCTTTAAATAAATTGCTGTCAGCAATATGGATCTCACTATAGCTGCATCTATACTTCACTCGTAAAAGACTGTATTTCTTTGATTAGTACTGCACAAAGGGAATATGTTCAGTCTCGTTTTAATGCTTATGTGCATGTATGTGCCAGTGGTTGTCTAAAGAATAAAACAACTCTAACATTTCATTCATCCTTGTAAATTCGGGTTTCTTGAGGACTCTGAAAAATCAGGGTCAGAATAGGCACTGCTAACATCTCCAAAACTCATAGCATATCTCTGAATTGATCTTCTGGGACTGAGAACTAAACGGACACGAGCAAGAGATCTGAAGCCGTAATTACTTCAACCAGAGACATTATCTAGGACATCATGATCTTGCCTGGCTGACTTCTGTCGCTTTGACAAAATGACTTTGAGTCACTTTTGTTCTCTAGGGGAAATTATAAAAGCATACAGAAAACTTAAGACCATCATAAAAAAGGAAACGTGAGGAAAAGTGTCTCATATCTTTCTGAACACAAGCCTGCCACCTGAGCTGGAGAAGTCAGGTCTATGACCAAATGCCCCTGCTGAGACAATGTGTACATGGCACACCATGCAAGTTTGAAGCAATTTTCCTCCTTTTTACCTTGGGCCTCTGAAGTAAATGTGTTTATGTTATGGCTGCTATCTGGGAAGTGGTGGGCTCTCAGTGGTATTTGTAAGGAAATTTGATTTCCTACTAGGGGCTACCTGATGACACATCTCCCAGCTTGTTTAGCTAGCACATTATGGACTTTAGGAGAAGTATGGACACCACACAGGTACAGTGAAATTATGAAAATGTTCAGATGTTTGGTCAAAAGACATTAAAATCAGATATATGGGCAATGCCCAACCAGTGGAGCATTATCTTTCCACAGCTATTAAGCACACAATTGTAAGACCAGCACTGGGCCCCCTATCCTTAGTTAAAGTACAGTACTTGCTAGACGGGCCTGGCAATGTGTTTCAAAGGCAATAGCACAAATCCAGCAACTGCATTTTAGAAATACTTCTAAGAAGTAAGATGAAGGAGTTTATGTTTGCTTCTTGAAAGGCTAAGTGATAAGCTTATTAATTATTTTTAATGAAGTACATTTTTAGAAATATGTATTAATTTTACAGAATCTTGTCACTCTTCTGTTAAAGTAATATCAGGTGAAAAGAGTGAAAACATACATCACTAAGACAGAGTCATATTTGTCCAATCATAATGTCCAAGAAAGAGAAGCCTTATAAGCTTTAATACTCAATCCCTTGTTTTTATAAGTTTCTACACTTCTAGTTTTAGCTGTTGCTATTCTTGTGCGCAATCCTGTACAAATAAAGATAAAAAAGTCTGTCTATTGAAAATGTTATGATTCAATCTAGCTTTAAATATTTTCAGAAAATGAGTCCTTTTATAACACACTTATAAAAGCAAAAACTAATTTCAACATTTATATTTGCTTCAAACACTCATTTTAATTTTTTCCCTCATCTCTGTTACCTTGCGTGTCTACAGGGTTTCTCCCTGCATTTCTTGTGGTTATGTTTTGTTTAAGCTCCTGATGCACAATTTTTAGATAAACTTTAGTAAGTGTTTAAGGAGTGCATCAGTGCTTTTTGGATCACAGGTCAGAGATGTCTCAACAGAGGTAAAAGTGCAGGCTGCATTTCGTGGAGGGGGAAGCAGTCTCAAAGATATTGCATTGCAGTCAAAGTAAAAATGTCTGAGTTCCCTGCTGGATGCCTTATATCAAAGCTGCAGACTGTTTCAAATGACTTATTTTTACTGTTCAGCTGTTAATAATGGGTACTTTCAAATTCATTAATTTCTTATATCCCAGCATACCAAAATGAATTTACGAACTGTAAAGGAGCCTATATATCTTTTGTATTTACTTCAAAGTAACAGGAAAAACAGGTCTCCAAGGGTTCTATAGACAGTGACAAATAACTTAGAAACAGGTGACTTTACTAGATATCTTAAATTATTTTTATTCTATTCTCAGTACAGATTTCATAACAAATATATTTGTTCATATAATTCCGTTTGGAACCATTGATCTTTTGCATATTTTTTCACAATATTTTTCCAGAGGCTACAGATAATTTTCTTCTAAATGTCATTTATGAAAATTTTAAAAACCAAATGGCCAAATTATTGTCCATGTGTGTTGGTACAGACCCAGTAGCTCTGAGAATTTATAGCTTTTGAATATTTGCCTTCCTGTAGAAAACTAAAGGTAAAAATCTTACATTAAAAAGTAATGGCTTTGAATTTATGCTTCAAATGGGCAAGGGTTTTTCGTAAACTCCTAACAGACTCCACCCAGGTCAATAATACTAGGAAAATCTGACCTTTTTTTAGGTCCTTTTTTAAAAATCCTTTTTTTAGGTCCTCTGATTTTAAAGACACAGACAGGCAATATGTAAGCAGCTCTGCTTATCTAGTCATAAGAATGCAGAGGAATTATGTTAGAGAGACACAAAATAAAGTTGCTGCTTCTTGTTCAAGGACCCAGTGCATCACACCTGCCCTGATTGCCTAGTAATGCAACGTTTTGCAGCTGAAAAGAGTTGGTGAACATTGTACTGCAACCTGCCATTCTCATCCCAGGAATGGCAAGATCACTTCGTTATTATGTTGAAAAAGTTGTTAGACCAATATCTTCTGTTGAGAGCTACATGCTGGCATGCTTTCCCTGGAAACCTACATGAACATTGACACAACTGGATCCAGGTTCTCTCTCCTTCCATGGCAGAAATGACTCCAAGTGAACCTTTATCTATCTATCTATCTATCTATCTATCTATCTATCTATCTATCTATCTATCTCTCTCTCTCTCTCTCTCTCTCTCTCACTCTCTCTCTCTCTCTCTCTGTTGGAAGCACAGACTACCTGTACTGCAATTCTGCTAAAAGACTGATCAATGCAGTGGGGAAAGAGTCTCAGACTACCATTTTCTCTTCCAAACATGTGGCTTGTTTGACTACAAAGGTTAGATACAATTAACTTCTTTCATATAGTTGTGCAGTTGAAGCAATCATTGAAATGCGTTTGAAATAGCTTTAAGAAACCAAACAGCACATAGACATTGAAAATGGATTCTTAGTGTCTGTTATCTTTTGTATAGTTTTTTATATTTTTACCAGAATAAAGACTTTCAAAACCATTACTGGCTTCCACTTCTGTGAAGGAGCTTTCAAAGAATGCATTGACATGCTTTTTCCTCTAGAAACATACTGCATTTAACTGCTAATCACTGCAGCCACAGTGGAAGGGTCATAAAACCTGAAATACTAAAATTACAATTTAATGAAAAACTAAGGAAAAAATACTCTTCAGGAATCAGTTTTAAAACCTACAAATTAAATTCTCTAGTCCATTTTTTTTTTAATGAATGAACTAGAACTAGAAAGTGAATTTGAAATTAATTTTTATACCTAACAAAGGAAGGGGCACAAAAAGCATAAAGAACCTTTAGTAAGAGAATAGGTCTTGTATCTGAAGAAATACATTACTTAAAGCCATACATTGCTCTCTGTTACTTGAATTTTTAAGTGCTCTGAAAAATTACATCCCAGCTGAATTTTTCCACTACAAATTTTCCTTTCTTGGTTGTGCCATCTTACTATTTAATCAGCTCTATTCCTTCTACCATCTTTTAGAATTCACTTTCTTTCTTCACACGAGATATCACTGATTCCTTCCAAATACATTACAAAACTCTGTGGCTTGCACATACTTTTTATTTCCCATCTCTGCCCTCTCTGTCCACCCACACAGATAATTGCTTTGTCCACACTCTCTCACTCACCATTTCAAATGACAGATACTGCAGTGCTTTTCTCCAGCCCTGGCAATTTACCCAATAACCCCTTCCAGCATTCTAGAGAAAAGATAAGTTTCATAGCCTTTCTGTTTGGCTGTCTCATCTTCCTCCACGCATCAGTAAAAATTACACTCTCTTTTACACAGTTGTACACAAATCATCCTTATTTCCAGTATCTTAGCACTTGTTTCTATCTATCATCTCTCATTCAAGACTGAAAGATCAACTCCTGATCATCAAACTTGCCACTCATCCACTTGATATATTTTTAACAAGCATCTCATGTTTTGTCCTCAATGTCTTGAATGCTTGAAAACAGTTCTCCAGAAACATTCACAAAGATACCTTATTTTCTCTCCTCAAATCTCCTCTTAGCATCCATTCTCTGTTGTTGAGATGTTCCCAACACTGTGTTGCACCTATCTCCATCATGTGGAACATCTCATTGTTCTTCTGTTCTCCCCTCTCTGGACTCATGTGTTATTTCATGATTTAGACCCGTGTGCTTGGAACAGAAGTTGTATTTTTCTCCTGTATTTCAACAGTGAAATCTTGCTATGTGACTACCTTTGCTGTGTATTCACATAGTAAAACAAAACTATTGTGACTATCAGAATCAATGCTTAGGATTGATATTTAGAAAAATATTAAGAAAGGATAAAATTTAGAGCAGTCTTAAACAGATTACCTTCAATAAAAAGTAATAATGATCAAAGATTATGCCTAAGAAGCCTTTATTTTTGGCCCTGAGATTATCAAGGAGATGGAGTAAGAAAAAAAGTCAGTGAACTCTACATAATAAATACTCAGGAGCAAAGCTGGAGCCACTCTTTGTTTGCTAACATGTACTGCAGAAAAAGAACACAATTATGATTTCCCTATAGGTCAAGCATATGCCAAAATTTAGTTTTATAAGGTTTAATTAAGGCAAAATCTGATGCTGCAACCATTTCTGCCAAAAAAAGATTAATTGATTTAATGTACTCCAGTGCTCCAAAAGCTAATACCTTTCATTGTGCCAAGGTACTCTTTGAAATAGACATGGGATGAATTAGTGATGCATGTCCATGTTTAGAGTCATTTCAACCCACCCATGATCTCACAGATTGAAGACCTTAGTGGGACTATTACCATCACTCATAAGGTATATAAACACAGTAACATCAAGAGGTATGAGGTATCTTTAACAAGGTAATTTTTGATGATGGAATGATTGTGAGCAGCCCCTGCATTCCAGAGCGCCCAGAGGAAAGGTGACAGCTGTCCAACTACAGATGAACCTCTGTAAAAGAAGTAAAAATATATCTTGAAAATTTCCATCTGCAATGTAGCTCTCCTTGATGCCCAAGATCTCAAGAACTACATGATAATTTCCTACTATTCTATCAAGGAAAAATTGGCTGCCTTTGTTCTGCAGGGTCTCTCAAATACCTATTAATATGTTTAATTGATATGTTTGGTTACTTTTAATACTTGTATTGTGTATGAAAACATTCTTTTTTGGAAGCCAAAGTCATTACCTTATCTTATAAATTGCCAAGTATGTGTTATTTTAAAAATTGACAGAGAAATGAGCAGAAGGTGCTGAATTTTCAAAATTTCAAAAAAAATGCTGACAATTGATCCTGCCTTTGGGCTTGTCCAATAAATACAGAAGTCATAATATTTCACTATGTTAATGAGACACAACTCTGTGTGTATACATACCTATAGCCCCTATCTAGGAAACAATCTGGCTTTTCTGTTTGGTTCTTACCCTTGAAAAATGTTCAGACAATACTAAAAAATGAGCACTGACTCTAGCATGGGAAAGGAAGATGAATATAAAATTTTCTGTTTATTCACGATTTGCATACTAAAAGTTGTCAATATGTCCAAAGTGGGCAAATAATATTAGAGACTGATTTCCATAAAGGGAACCAAAATCTAACACAAATAGAAGTCACAACAGTCACTTAATAACATCTTGTTTCTTTATAGAGTAGAGACTCCTGACTTGTGCCACTTCTTCCTGAAGGCAGAGAGCAGCTGGCAACCAGAAGAACAAACTGGCACAGGAAACAAGGAGCTGTTTCTCAAAAAGGACTTTACTTTCTATGGGGGACAGCATACTGGCAAGAAACCAGTTTGAGTGAAATCTAGAAACAAGGAACAGAGTCATGCTTTTGAAAGGCAGGACTTTCAGATCCATTAGACTGGGAAATTAGTGGGAAATGGAAGAGAAAAAGGTCTTTAAATAATCCTTTCACACATAACAGCAGTCCCTGGAACACGTATGCAAGGCACTCTTAAAGACAGCTGGTTCTGAACACCTATTTTTGCTAAAATCTAAAATGCATGCACATGATTGAAGGAGTGATGTCACATTATATAAAGGCAGTAGTATGGCTATGTTAGTTCATATCACCCAAGACTTTACACTGGGTATTTTGATTTTCTCTTTGTATCCCCTTTGTTTTGAGTATGTTATGTTTCTGAGTATGTTTTGAGTATGTTATATGTACATATGTATACGTACATATACATGTACATGTATAAGTTTGTAGCAAAGAAAGAATATGGATTTCCATAGATTGCTCTGTGCTTACCCTAATGTATATGAGCACAATTTTACAGGTATAAGTTATCTAGAGGTAGTGCAGAATTGTCAGGCTAAAAGAAATTGTATTTTTTCTGAGATTTTCTGCCATTCTTGTGTGGCTGAGGATCAGTTCAAGAATATTCATCAAATCTGAAACTAATTTTTCTAATGAAGAAAGAAGGAATGTTGTATTTCTCTCAATGCAACATGCATGGATTTTGCAATACAAAATGTCATTTACATTGTTTTAAGGATTTGTGGCAAAATGTATAATTCTAGAATATTATCTGATAAAACCAGAGCCAATTGTGCTTCAATGTTTCTGGATACAATACAGCGGCCGAAGTGCATGACCCTTCCACAATACAGCAATCCTTGACAGTTATTCACATGGAATAAAAAAAGGAAAAGGAAGACTCTGCTTTATCCACATTGATTGTCAATCAGTATGCACCACAAAGAGGACTGAAAAAAAAGTCCAAGTTTTCTTCAATAGTATAGCCATAAATAAAGGTAAAGATAATTTTGATATTTCTGAGTTTTCACTCAAACAAAACATTTTTCCATTAAATAATAATTCAAGTAGGAAATAAATAAAGAAGCTTATAATTTCTACTGTTTATTACAGTCAAACTCAAACTTTAGTCTAAACTAATTTAAAAAATATTATGCTGCAGTTGTATGCATATTAATGAGTCAAGTTGGTGTGCTGCCTCATTTGGTATACAGAACAAGTTCATTGAAGCTGAGAATGAAACTTGATTAAATATGAAAGCATGATGAACTGAAAGCAAAAACAAACAAAAAAAGAGCTGTAGAGAGCATAGGCAAAAAGCAAGCGAAGGGAATAAAAAGGGAAGACAAGTAGGGTGCTGGTGCAGGAGAAAGAATAAATCTATATAAACAGAAATATATTTTACCTGTCATCCTCTTTCCCTTCCTCAGCTTGGTCTTCTTGAGCTTTTTCATCATGCCCTGATTCTTTGATCTCCTCCTTATCACAGTTCTCTGTCACTTCTTGCCCTTCCTCTTTTTCATTTATTTCTTGCTCTTTTGCTTTTTCCTCCACCTCCTCTTTTTCTTCCTCCTCAGGAAATACTTCATCTTGTTCATCCCCTTCCAGCCCTCCCTCTTTTTTCCCCTCTATATCCCTTGTCCTTCTGAAGTCAACAAAAATTGAAAAAGGCATGCAAAAAGAAAAAGAAAAGAATAAATTAAAGTTAAGGTCATGGAGAAGAGCATGCATGAAGAAAGGAAATGCAAAAGAAATGAAATAAAAATTAAAGGATAGAAGCAGACATAAGTCATGCTGGCTAGGAGTCCAGCCTACACTAGAGAACTTTGGAACATTTTCTTAGTAAGTCCCTATTCAAATAACTTGCATGGCAATACCTCACATTTAGAAAGAAACGTATGACATAAACAATGTGGTCCTAACAATGCTCATATGAGCAGATGCTTAACTTTTGCAAATGCTTTCTCCTAAGAGGACAATTTTCTTAGAATTACTGTAGGTGATGGAGGTGGGTTACACCTTCTAGAAAAATTTTCTTTCATTTGTGCACCGAATGAAAGCCAAAGCTCCTCTGAGTGCACACAGGGTGCAGGCAATGAAAATGCTGTGTTTTGGTCATGGATACACAATGCAAATCTTGTTGAAGAGCAACTCAATAATTGTACACCTACAGTTAAATTGAACTAGTGTAAGTATTAAATAAATTGAATTGGTCTGGATAAGTATTAAACAATACATCTATAAAAGTTCAGCAATCTATCTAAAAGAAGAATAAGATGCCTCTGTTGGCACACATTTTCAAGTTAAACTGTCTTTTCAGCCATATTAAGTATATTTTACAAAATGGTTTTCAGAAAGTGTGTCTAATCCTTGCTGACAGCATATGTTTGTTATTTCAGTGTATGTTAGATAATCCAAGACAACAAAACTTGGCTAAAAACAAATTCCATGAAGACTTCAAGAAGCATTAGATAAAAAAGACATTTAAGCCAGTATTTTGCAAAATCCGTGCAAATGTCATTCTAGGCAAAATGCTAATGTCAAATACAAATATTGATAAGTATTCCATTACTAAAATGACACAGCTACAGCTGACACTACAGCTGATCGTGCTCACCTGATTTTCTTGCTGCCCCTGGGGCGCTCTGACTGGACAGACATGTAGCTCGTGCTGCTGAACCGGGAAGCGCTGCTGGTGCGGGACACGGCCGAGACATCGCTGACATCGCTGTCCGAGGACTTGTTGGACACGTTGTCTGAGCCTCGATGAGGATCCCGCCCCGACCGGTACTGCAAGAGGAAAGGGACAAAGATATGGTGGTGTTGTGACACGCTACCACAGGTCAGCTGTGGACCTGGTCCCTCCTGCTATTAAACTGCCTTTGTCACCACACTGCCTGAACTTTTAAAATGAAGTTTTTTCCTGATACAGAATAGAAGTTATGTCTTGGTTTCTATTAATTTTACTCTGCTTTGCTATCCCAGTCAAGTTAGCTCCTCAGTTTCAACTTGTACAAAATTTCCAGCATGTCCAAAAGTTTCACAAGGCTTAGAAAAGACATCTAAATCCTCATAGAATATTTTTACCACAACTGTTTCACCAGTGCAGAAAGGAAATCAGAGAGATTAGTGATTTGCTTATGATTACTGAGCTCATGAAAGATTAAACAGGAGACAGAATGTGCTGCATGCTATCTATAAAGTACATGTGTCTTTTGGGGCCTAGCCTGTTTACAAGAACTTCTAACTGACAAATGTTAATTTTTTTCCCCCAAGTAAATAGATAGATAGGATTATCAAATCAAAAGACAGAGCAATGTTGCAGCTGTGCAAACAAATTCACATCTTGCTGAACTGCTGGGCTGGGAAGTCTGAAAGGGACTGGACTAGAGGTAGGGAAATATATTCCCTATATTTGTAGGGAAAATGTACATGTGGCTCAGAAACTAAAAGATTACATAGGTATTTGAGCTTGTTAACAGTAATATCAAACATGGAACTGTCAGGTGACTGGTGAACAGAAGTAAGACAGTATCATGCAGCAGTATTCAGGTTAGATCTGAATAAAAACAAAATATCATGGCTGTTTTTGTTACATGTTAGCACTAAATTAATGTTAAATCTGTGCCACTCTGTATGGCACTGTATGCAAATATAATAAATAGCAGAAATATACTTTTCCTTCTCTTCATATACAGGCATTTCTGTGTTTGCAGAAATCTGATAGGCTGCTACTGTAATCTTTTCAGAAAAATAGAACTTCAAGATGAATTGTCCATGATCACCAGGTGATTGTTTGGAAATAAGACAGTACAGAATGATACAAAGAGCAGCACAGACAGGAATGAAAGAAAACAGTTGGAAAAATAATCTACCTAACACATCAGTGTCTTGTTGAACTCTTGGGGATAGCAACATTGTACTCAGCCACACGGAGAAAATAATTCATGAAGTAAAATGCCACACCTGTGTAGTACTGAAGAAGAGAAGGGTGTCCAGGTTTATCCATTAAATTGGTCCCTTTTTATCATTTTAGAAGAACTATCTTTCATAAACTACACAGATCATTTGTTTCTGTTCTCTTACAAGGAATGTTACACTAGGAAATATTCTGAAAGATTGTGCAGTATCTAAATAGGATTTCAGATATATCTAAATAGGATTTCAAAATAGCATTTCAGTGCCTTTCCTCAAAAATTATTTTTACACTTAGAAATAGTAAGTTATTTTGCTCATTTTAAGACAGGGAAATGAACAAGAAAAAATGCTTATGCAAGTCAGACCGTACATCTGCTGCAGAGAGTGACCAATCATAACCATAACTCCACACTTATAAAAATGGTTGCACATTCTATGCCAACCTTTATCATTCTTCCTCATCTGTACTAATTTACCATACTTGTGTTCATCAACAACCACTCAAGTCCCTCCCAGCCTTTAAGTGTGAAAGTGAACTTAGCCACTCATAACGTTCAGAAGTTTTAATATTTATTGACTGGTTCTATTGATGCCATTAATGTTTTTGCTTAATGAAGAAGACAGTGCATATTATTACTTATATATTCAATTGGAAATGTAGAAGCAATGATTAAACAGCTGCCCTGATCATCAGAGATAATGGAACATCATACCAGAATAAAAGGAGTGTCCTTTTCAGCAACTCCTTTTAAAAGAGCAACTACTTAGCCCTTTAGAGGAATAAAAAATAGTTATGCCTAGAGAAA
>VZTT01033673.1:3745-31523 GCA_013400855.1 Buphagus erythrorhynchus | reverse complement strand
AAAAGATTACAAAGGTATTTGAGCTTGTTAACAGTAATATCAAACATGGAACTGTCAGGTGACTGGTGAACAGAAGTAAGACAGTATCATGCAGCAGTATTCAGGTTAGATCTGAATAAAAACAAAATATCATGGCTGTTTTTGTTACATGTTAGCACTAAATTAATGTTAAATCTGTGCCACTCTGTATGGCACTGTATGCAAATATAATAAATAGCAGAAATATACTTTTCCTTCTCTTCATATACAGGCATTTCTGTGTTTGCAGAAATCTGATAGGCTGCTACTGTAATCTTTTCAGAAAAATAGAACTTCAAGATGAATTGTCCATGATCACCAGGTGATTGTTTGGAAATAAGACAGTACAGAATGATACAAAGAGCAGCACAGACAGGAATGAAAGAAAACAGTTGGAAAAATAATCTACCTAACACATCAGTGTCTTGTTGAACTCTTGGGGATAGCAACATTGTACTCAGCCACACGGAGAAAATAATTCATGAAGTAAAATGCCACACCTGTGTAGTACTGCAGAAGAGAAGGGTGTCCAGGTTTATCCATTAAATTGGTCCCTTTTTATCATTTTAGAAGAACTATCTTTCATAAACTACACAGATCATTTGTTTCTGTTCTCTTACAAGGAATGTTACACTAGGAAATATTCTGAAAGATTGTGCAGTATCTAAATAGGATTTCAGATATATCTAAATAGGATTTCAAAATAGCATTTCAGTGCCTTTCCTCAAAAATTATTTTTACACTTAGAAATAGTAAGTTATTTTGCTCATTTTAAGACAGGGAAATGAACAAGAAAAAATGCTTATGCAAGTCAGACCGTACATCTGCTGCAGAGAGTGACCAATCATAACCATAACTCCACACTTATAAAAATGGTTGCACATTCTATGCCAATCTTTATCATTCTTCCTCATCTATACTAATTTACCATACTTGTGTTCATCAACAACCACTCAAGTCCCTCCCAGCCTTTAAGTGTGAAAGTGAACTTAGCCACTCATAATGTTCAGAAGTTTTAATATTTACTGACTGGTTCTATTGATGCCATTAATGTTTTTGCTTAATGAAGAAGACAGTGCATATTATTACTTATATATTCAATTGGAAATGTAGAAGCAATGATTAAACAGCTGCCCTGATCATCAGAGATAATGGAACATCATACCAGAATAAAAGGAGTGTCCTTTTCAGCAACTCCTTTTAAAAGAGCAACTACTTAGCCCTTTAGAGGAATAAAAAATAGTTATGCCTAGAGAAAGGTGTATATATTGAGTCCTATGCCCCCACCTGATCTTCCCTAGGATAATTCTTCATTTAAGAGCAAAGTTATGAATGTGGTTTCTGGTGATTTAGCCTAAAGCTACCAAGACTGGAACGTACAGCCTGGTGTACTGCGCTACCATCACACACTGTGGAAAAGGCAGAGCTACCCTCAGGCCTTCAGCACTGTCAGAGCCCCCAGGCAGATGTCACTGCTGTGCCAAACCCTGTGCTGCCATGGCCACACTGCCAGTGGCCCCCACCAAGCTAAGGGACAGCCAGGACATGAGTGTCTGTGTGAGCAGGGCTCCTGTTGGCAGCAGGACGGGCACGCCGCCGGCGCGGCACAGCTGACGCGGCTCTGCGCTGGGGAAGAGAGATGGACCATGGACCATAGCATCACGTGCAAACCATGGATGGAATTGTTAATCCTATTGCAGTTAGGGGGTAGGTAGTGAGGCGTGGTGACTCACAGAATAACAGGCCTTGGCCTGCAGACCCTACACTGAGCTTGCCCAGCAGTCAATGGAATGAGCCCTTCTGAATTAAACATGAAGTGGCAAACAGAATCAACATTGCACAAATTTATTCTAGAGTCATTCTGCAGAGCACAAAGTCAAAAACACGTGGTTTTGATTCTGTTTCATTCCCACACCTAAAGAATGTCAGATTTTAAACTACTGCAAAGCAATGTGCTGTATATAACAAATCAGATATTTCCATAAGTTAAAAAAACCTTATTCTGCTGGTTTGGTGTGGGTTTTTTTAGTCAATGCAATAGTAATAATTTAGTGATATATAGTGAGGACTGAGAATTGTTTTGGCAAGAAAAGCAACTTAAAAGCAAATAATTTTAAAAATGTAATGTGAAAAAAGATCATTAAATAATTACCTTGTCTCTTTTTTCTCGGTTGTACGTAAAGGTATTTCCCATCAAATGCTTTTTGTTGGGACAGATGTCACTGAAATATTATTTGACTGTTACAGCTTCAGGATGTTTTAAGATTAAAACTGGGAAAGTTAATTGATCCTTTCATTAAATCTGAATGTCTTAATATACAATACTTTTTAAAGGTTTTGTTTATACCTTGTCTGAGTTACAGTCTCAGCATCTGCTATCTGCCTACAAGGAAACATCTAGTAAATGTAATTAAATTGTCTTTCTTTCTGGAAAAAGTTCAGATAGCTCATATTCACTCATTAACTGCTCCTAATTACCCATTATTCTGCTGCTGAGGTGTACTTTTAACCTTATATCTGACTTAATTTTGTTTAGGAAGTGGATTACAGTAGTATATTGCATGTTAGTGTTTCCATAACTCCAGCACAGAGGACCAAAGGAACCAGATTGCTTGTCTGACAGAAGCCATGCTGGCATTTTAGTTTTACATTTGTTTCTTAAGTTGCAGTTCTATACAAGGCAGCTTTTGAAGTGCTCATTTGCTGACTGCCTCAAGAGTAAAATGGCACTTCCATTGTGCAAATATTGACTTTTTCAAAAGTATTCAGTTCTTCCATGTCATATACTCTAACTGTAAAATGCAACCATTTTTTCAGTTTTGTGCTATTGCTTTTTCAGTTTTTGTGTCGTTAAAGTTGCCCCAAGGCATCACATCTTCATACATTTCACATCCTTCCTTCATTTCCTCCTCCAAATTTCATTTTCTTTTTTTTCTAAATGTCACCCACTGAATGACAAGATTAGCTATTGGACTGAAAAAGTAATTTTTAACCAAGTGCTATGCCCCTATTAAATCTGAAAAACCGATACCATTTCACATCCTTCTCCAGTGCTGTCCCTATGTCCTGTGCTGCAGGATTTGCATCATCTGACTGCACATTGACAGGGAACTGCAGCCCCCATGGCTGGATCAGTGTGGCCACTGGTTTCACTCATCGGCTCCAGCAGCTACCCTGTGTGCTCCAATATCCCCCAGCAGAAAACATGAGAACAAGGACAGTAATGAGCATCACCCCTGGGGTGAACAACTAGGTGGTCCAGGGTGTGGTGAAATGTATCTGCACATTATAAAGATTAGCCAAAAGGTTTCCTTCAGATTCTTTATCTTTCGTTTTTAAGTACCAGCCGCGACAGTAGGAAAATTATCTCCTGACTTTCCCCAGGCTGGAAATACAGGCCTCTTTTGCTGGAATATGGTTAAATTTTCATTTCCACCCCAATAAAGACTCACATAATAAAGGCAACATTCTGGACTTTACAACCCATTAAGCAGTTGACCAACCTCTTCAAGCTGTTTCAAAAATGGGAAGGCTGCTGAAAGCAGAGGGATTTATTAAAGTTGCTTCTGTAATTTTAATAGTAAGATGGTTTTGTCATATTTTGCAGTGTTGAAGAATGAGAATAATTTCATTATTACAGACTCTATCAAACAAGTATTCCAAAGTTTCTAAAAGCATTTTTATCTGTGTTAGAAATCAGCTGGAGAGCCTAACAAAAGGACAGTTAGGTGTTAGTGCCTTTTAACTTCAAGAGATTACTGTCCTTTGGTGACAAAGTCATGATTATTAAAGCTGAAAAGCAAATATCTACTCTGCTTCCTAATACAACAACCTCTGCAAACATTTTGACTTCTTTGTGAACTACCAGTAAATGGCTGACAGGACACATAGAACTGCAACTCGTCTGACACTGATGCTTTTATTTCTGCAAAGAATCTGGTTTGGAACTTCTAGTTCAAAGGGAGTTTAAAGTGTTTCATGTTGCTTTACTCTATTGTTACCAGTCTTCTATCTTGGACTATACAGTCACGCATCTGTCCAGGCAATTCACATTGTCAGTGATTTCTAAACGTCTTTCTATTTTATTATCTTTTCTTTTTTTTATAGTCTACTCATCAGTTTTTATTTACTAGCATTTACATAGGGACATACAAATCTGGTCAATGTTTCTAGTGATCAAAATGTTGGGAAGATGTTTCAGACAATTGTCTATTGTGCTACTACCAGAAGATTAAAGAACCATTCTGGACTCTTTCAATAATTCTTTGACTCACTAACAAAAGCTCTCAAGCAGCCAGAGCACAGCAATTTGAAATGTTCTATACCTCTTGGTGTGAATTCACAACATCTAAAGGCATTGCAAATTTTAGTTATTACCACACATAATTTGAATGAATGTTACTGGATTGTTTGATTCTTTCTAAAACATTTGTTAATGGCTGCCTAATGAAGTCTGGCATTAAAAATAAAGCCAAATGCTTACTAATAATTACAGCAATAACATTAGATTTATATCAAGCAAAAAAGTCAGATGTTTTTACAAAATGCCACACACAAATGAATATATACAATATATGTTTAGCCAGCATTCACGCAAACTCAAGTGAAGGCTATGATTAATCTGCCCTTTTATGCAATTTATACATAGCCTGCTCAATAATCTGTGTTTACATTTGTCACTCCTGTCAAGATCCATGAAGAAAATTGAGGTACAGCCAGGCAGGTCTGCCTTTGCCAGTTCTGCTTTAGCTATCACATAGCACACAGCTGTCCCTCAGGAGATTAATTCTTGCACTGCACTTGTATTAGATGTTAGGCATATAATGAGATCCACCATTGCCTTGGGCTCCTTAATATGGAGCTGCAGCCAGTCTACCTTAGATTTATTCTTGGCTGCCGATCTTGTCTTCTGCTTTGTAGTCCTGGATCCTATCCTATCTTCCTCCTTTTTATTTCTAATTCTTGGATCCTACATTTTTAACCCTATAATTTTCTTCTGATGAGTCACATTGGCATTGTTCCAACTGTTCTCCCTTCAGCCAGTTCTTTCTGTGTATTCAGCACCCTTTGATCTCCTGAGCCTGGCCCTGTGCACCTCTACTGGCATTCTTGCCTTGCACTAACATAAAGGAGAGAGCTATGGTGTTGTTACTTCTGAGCAGTACAGTGCCCGGACCAGTAAATCCAGTTGGATGTATAGTGGTTCTCTATGCGTTCATCCATCATTCCCATTCCTTATGCTATAATTTTTTCCTCAGTATTTAAAACATTCCAATCCACTTCTAACTTGAATAAAAAGAACTGACTGTAATCTGATTTGCAAAACCCACCTTCTAAACTATCCAAATTTCCAATAAATTTAGATCACTAATTAAAACATCAATAAAAAGGAACATTCATGTTTCTATTGAACATCTGAAAAAAACTTTGAAGAAAGTTTTCACATCCTTTCCTTTGTAGTGTGGTGTCATCTATTTATCAATTTCACTAACCAATACTCACATATGCAGTCTTACAAAGGAATTCCTAAAACCTGATTTCTCTATGGAACTAAGCAATGCAGCAAATATCATCCTACTGCTAAATTAGAGAAGGAAAAAACCAATTTAAAAGATTGAGTCAGCAGCGGGCCTTGGCAGGAAAGAAGGGCAGCCTTGGTTGTACTGACTTGAGCACAAGTAGAATAAGAGGAGAGATTATTCCCCTCTATTCAGCAGTAATTAGCCTGCATCTAGAATATTGTAAGCAGTTTTGAGACCCAAAGTGAAACACTGACATTGATAAACTAGATTAAGTTTATTGGAAGGCCACCAAGCTGGCTGGAAGAGCTGACTGGAGCAATGATGGCTATGGGAGTACCTAACAGGAGTTTATCAGATCATACAGGGGAGAATGTCAAAAAGACAGAGCCAAGCAATTCACAGCAGCTCTGACTGGTATAAGTGGGCACATTTTTACCATAGGTGCAGTGAAGTAATGGATCAAGTTACCCAGAGAAGTTGTGCAGTTTTCATCCTTGAATGTTTTCAAGACCTGACCAGCTAAAGTCCTGAGGGACCTGTATTCATGTCATGCTGACCTTGCTTTGGACTCCTGCTAAGGGTTGGACTAGACAGCTCTTGAGGTCCTCTCCAACCCAAATTACTCTGTCATCCCATGGGTCAGGGTGATCCAGGAGCTGAACTTGAAACTGCAAGGGCAGAAGTAAAACAGAACTCACCAATGTCTCAGTGCCTAGGGACAACTGGAAATCTAAAGGGAAGTAGTCCAGAGGCAAGCCAAATCAAAAGACAAAAATCGTCGGCTTCACATATATTGGCATATGGTGTAATTTTTTAAAGAACTTTTAAAGTGCACAATGTTATATAAATACAGGAAAGCACTAGAAAATATTCTGGCATTACTTGAAGGGAACTTACAGACCCTGTAAATATTTGGTAAAGTAGGAAGCAGTGATGCAGCTCTTAAGTATTTGTGTCTTTAAGTGAGCTTCAAAAATTAGCTTGTCAACAAGATTTCTTCCTATCAAAAAATATGTTCCTGCAGCAATTTTCAAACACCAAGTAGATTTTTCTCTGACTGTTTTTTTCATACAATATGGCTTTTGGAATATCAAGGCAACCTCCAATTTCAACTGCACTAATATCTGTTCTGAAACCAAGCTGTTATTGATGCAGAATTAATTTACAAAGATACTTTCATCTAGTCTAGGAACTAAATGTTAATGTCAGGACCGAATTTAAAAAAATTAAAAGGAGAAAGAACTGCAAACTTTCTGCTGGAATATATAAAGTTACCACATTATTCCAGACTGTTCAAAATCACAAAGATATTGCTTAAAATCCCATCTCTTTGAAAAACACAGTGTGTGAAAAACTGTTGTTTAAGATAAAGTAAAAGGCAAATAAATCAAGAGAGGAATAAATGTAAGCATCACCACAAAAAATTTTTAAAAGGCAATCTAAGATGTATTATATATTGGAGTGAAAATATAGAGTTTATGATGGCCAAGCAGGTGTCTCCTAATATCTCATCAAAAACTCCCTTAAAATCATTACACATAGAGAGAATTTCTACATCAAATCATAAACATAATTGAAACAGGTCTCTAGGACCTGACACCACAGCTACACCATAAACCCCTTTGGTGGTATGCCTCATTTACTTGATAACCAGACATCATCTTTAAAAGTGAAGATTACTGCTTTCTATTATTTATCAAGGTAATTGAGATGTTTAGGAGGAGTTTTGACAGCTGGAACAATAAAGTTAATTCTGACACATTAACTGAGGCAAAAGAGAGACCCAGGTACAGCACACGGCTAGGATGAAACAGCTATAATTGACTATATAAACTGTAAGGAATAGAAAATCTTATGTGGCCTGTGGATGAACTTCATCTTGTTAAAAGAGCTGATGCCTTGTATCAAGTTATAAGTGAACCGCAGAATGCATTTCTCTAACCAGAATATTCCCAACAGTTTTTGAAAAAAAGCCAAGATCCTGAAGAAATATGAGTCTACATAATACGAAGGTGAATAAATACGAGCTTCAAAAGAAGAACCCTGTAATCATAATTAAGGGTAGAAGGATATCCAACGATCAGTCCCCCTTCTCCAATGTGAAGGGAATTGAGGAAAGTATACAAAATGGAAAATAAAGCTCTTAAAATGATTTCTTTGAAACATTTACTACCCAATTTCCCTTTCATGCTGCTGATCTCCACCAGAATTTTAACAGCTATTTAAAACAGGGCAAGATCAGTCAACAAGTTTCACTTAAGAGAAACGGGTCCACAGTCTTGCTATGTGATGGCAGGTAATAAATTCTAATGTACATCTTCTCACACTCTCCAGATCTTTTTGACTGCCACACATTAACTATTCTGTCTTACACAGAAGGAAGAAAACTCATTTAAAGCAGACACTAGCAATCCTTTGGCAATCCACAGCACCATGTCAGGTCTCCTGAAGATGCATCATCAGGGACACAGTCCACTAAAAAGTCTGGGATGTTCAAGTCAGGACAGTTGCAAAACACAGGTATCCAGGGACTTCCCAATCTACTGTGCAATTACATTTAACAGTATCTCCTGTACTTTATCTCCTGGTGAACTTCAGCATGTTTGTAGGACAGCCCGGTGAGCCTGCACTTGCTCAATGGTCCAGTGTGAGTGATAACTCTGCTTTTTCTGGCCTTATTGGTCTTCTAACACTAGTACATCCTACTCACATTGGATAAACTGAATCAAAGCATGCTTCCTGTATTTGTTTCCATTCCTCAAGTGGTTCACATGCCATTTCTGCTACCACTGTGCTCAAAATCTTTTCCACTTCATATAGTCCTGGCAACCAGTCAACAGCTTACTTTTAAAGGAGAGTAACAAGGCAGAATTTCTGTTTAAAAAAAACCTCTTTTGTCTATGATAGTTCTACCTAATTTGGGCTTCTTTGAGATGCTACTTTGCAAATGCAAGCTAGAAAATCAAATAATATGCAGTTTATGCATTTTTTATACATCAACCTTTCATTTCCATAATTTGTTTTCAGTCCTTTGTTCTCGTGAAAATTAATACAAATAAAATAAAAAGATGGCAAGGCAACCATCTTTTCTTATCATAGAATTTATGTTTTATTACACTTTATTTCAATCCAAAAGCCTGTTAAATATTTCAGCATACCTGATGGCTTAAGAACAGAAGCATGAACTTTCCCTGTAATCCTACCTTCAATATGTAACATTTAATATGCCTTTCATCAAATTTGTCCTGGGACACAGCACCTTCAAAAGAATTCAGGCTGAAGAGAACAGCTGGATTGACACATGGCCATCTGGTGAGCGCTTATTCCTGTAAGCAGAAGCCCCTAAGGCCACAATTGTTCAAGAACAGGATATAAATATATCTTTATACATCATGATCCCACTTTCCAAGTCCTTAAATCCATAGATATCAGAAGATAGCCTGCAAAATCAAGCGTGATTTGAGGGGACGTCACATAATCTTTTTTCTTAATCTTTTGTTTTCACTATTGGGATACATCTTGGAAAATCTCTGCACAATAAGAAAATATAAGCTCAGCTGATAACTTTCCAGAAAATTTTCTGCTGATTCATGTCAAGCTAAAGGAGAAATAAATCTGCAAGATACAGATACCATCATTTCCTTATCAATCCATAAACAAGGTAAACTGCTTAGAAAACATTGTTTTCCCTAAAACATATTTCCTCAGCAGCTTTACTCTTGTTTTATTGCAACCAGCAAATAAAAAGGCTGCAGGGAGACCCTGAGCAAGCAAATTGCTCCTACAGATCAGAAAAACTGAACTCTCTTTTCCTCTCAGTCATTGTCCTTAAGGGAGTAATTAGAAACGTTTACTACTTATGTCTCCCATATCTCATTTTAAATACTCTGATTTACCCTTGCTTGCTTGTAAGGTCAATCTGAGTTCACTTTTACTGAAAACATGCAACTTCTATTAATATTATTTACAATTTCATCTTCACCAAAGAAAGCCCTTAAACAGTAGAACAATAATATGTAACATTTGCAGAAAAGAAAAAATTGAAAAATATCAATTGAAACTACATGCAAAATTTAGTTCATTTCACAAGACAGGTACTTAGATTGGAACTACTCTGAGATCAAAACTTCTGTAAACATTTTTTAAGATCTGTAATGTCTAAGAATTCTTAGAATAACTTCAGATCTTGAAGTTATTTTCATTTTAAAAATGTTTCCTCAGCATAGCTTCAGCATAATATTTCCCAAATTTATGTGACTAAAAACTAGCTTAGAAGAGGGAAGGGGAACATTTCAAACAGCCTCCTAAATATCACCCAATCTGCTTCTTTACAATTCTTGAAATTGAGAGTCAGCCTATTAGCCAGAAATGAATTTAAGTTATTGTCCCTTACTTACAGAACACTATGTTGCAGTGTTTTGAACTTTTTTAATAGAAAATAGTATGCTAATTAAAGTTCAGATATTGTTAATTAGCTAGTAGTTTCAGATTAAACTGCAGAACTATGCAAATCACCAGAATTGTTTCTTACACAATGGCATATGTCACTCAAGAGAGATCAGAAAGAGAATTATGCATCCTGGTTCTCTGAAATTGATGTATCTAAGATTCTCTATATGATGCAATTAATATAACATCCTTCAAGGATTTTACACAGTCTGAAGAAAAAAGATATATCCGAATAATTTTACTGTGATAGAACAAGCTGAACCTCAGACAAAATTGTGTTATTTCCTGCTATTTTTCACCAACTCTAGACTGTCACTGAAATCTCTGGTAAAACAATGATTTCCATCTGCAGAAGGAGGATAATACTCCTCCTGATAAATTACTGAAGAAAAAAATCTGTTTCCTAGCACTAAATAATACTATTTCTTGTAAGCAAAGCCTTTAGTTCCCAGAAACAACAGTAAAAAATACCACAGGTTAGAGAGGACACAGAGGCAATTTTATGTCTTTGTAACATTCTCGCTATGAGTGTTGCTGAAGGCATTGAGGCTTTACAAAAACCTCCCTATGCTGAGACTCCAAGGTCCTGACCCTACTTTGATTAGCTCCATTGTGCAGAACCACCTTTATCAGAATAATGGCTGTTTGCTACCTTTCCCTAAAGCCTTCATTTGAACTACTTGCAGTACAGATGCTTGAAGCCACAGTTATATTAATGAAAAATAACTGTAAGACTTTAGGTAGTTAAGGTACTTAATAAAATAAGAATCAAAAATCCACAGAGAAATCTGATAGACACACATAGCATTCTTTCCCGTGTAACAGCTGGCAAAAATTCCTCAATATCACAAACCTATTGTTTGGAAAAAAGTTGATAAGCTGGTTAAATTTTCGTTGATAATTTTGGGGCTGCTATCAAAGAAAATCAACCTATTTAATAAAGAGGAGCACTCCCAGATGTGAAGAAAACATCCACACCACTAAAACACCTGTTGTAATGCACTAGATGTATTGGATTCTGTAACCCCTACTGTGCCCCTGTGGTCTGGTCCCTGTCCCCTCTGGCCATGCTTGGTTGGCTGAGATCCAATTTCCTCCCGCCCCCTTTCCAGACCCTAGAAAAGGCCCAAACCTCCTGACCTCTTCCTCTTTTCGCTCCTGGAAATCCACAAGAAATAAACATCTGAATCTTCAGGGGGAAAATAGCCTTCTTTGCTTTTGCTCTCGTCCATGTAAAGGCTCCTAGAGGCCTCTCCCTAACATGTGAGCAAGCCGGGAACGAGAGAGGGGGCTCAGGGAAGCTTTTACAGTTGGCACCCAACGTGGGGCTCGAACACACGACCCTGAGATTAAGCGTCTCACGCTCTACCGACTGAGCTAGCCGGCCACGAGAGAGGGGTCTCAGGGGGGCTTTTACAAACATCATTATAGCCAACGCAACAAATGATAACAGTAAACTCGGGGCAAATCCTCCCTCTAAGGCATGCTCAGCTAAACCACGGGGAGCAGCTCTCCAGGGGCTGTCCCAGGAGCACCTCCTGGAGCTGGGCAGGGCAGGAGGGCTGTGAGGTGAGGGGCAGCCAGAATTCTGCCTCCAAATCTGCAGTGCTGTCCCTTCTGAGCCACCCTCTGGGAAGCAAAGGTCCTGCTTCTTCAGCTTGCAGAAGAGAAGGCTCCAGGGAGACCTTAGAGAAGCCTTCAGTGAAAAAGCCAGAGAAGGATTTTTCTACAACTTAAACTTACAACTGTGTTTTTTTACAACTTAAATAATTAATTCAAGCATAGTCACAGTATTTTAGACACTAATAGCCATGTAGTTCAATAGCATCTNGTTTTTTTACAACTTAAATAATTAATTCAAGCATAGTCACAGTATTTTAGTGAAAAATAGCCATGTAGTTCAATAGCATCTTGGAACTTTACAGCTAAAATTCAGATTAAATCTGTAAGCAGAAATAATTGAGTTTACTATGAAAAGACAATCACTCTGAACCAAAAGACTAACAGTTTAGCAATTCACTTGTCTATACAAAGCCGTGCTGAAAGGAAAATATATTCTATTATAAAACAGATAAAAGTATTTAAGATAAATTGCAGTGATTGCTCTGCCTGGAAGTTGATCAAAACATCACCCAGATGAGTTTAAACTGTGATTATTAATGGAATGGTTACAATGCGCATTGGAACCTGGCTTTTACAGAAAGCTTTTGATATAAATTTTGCTGTACATTAGGTATATATGTGCTTGCTAAAACAATTTTTTTCTTGCAAATACTTGCTTTTTGCAAAAGAATATTTAACTCGTTGCTATAAAATACGAGACTGTGTTACACTTAGAATTTGTGCTTTTTTAATGGAAACCCAATTCTCTTTGATTGAAAAGCTCTTTTTTATCCTAGTAGACTCCTGTAACTAATGAAAATTCAGAGCCAAAATGGAATGATGGTTTTATTTTTTTTACTTTTGTGGTAATTTTTTCTTCTTTGAGATTAATTGTAAAATTATAAGGGACTTTAATACCATTCTATAATGTATTTAACCTCTTCTTTCTAAGCAAGATTATCAATAGAAGCTTACATAAAATCGAAGAAAATGTGTGACAACAGAAAGTACCTGTCAGCAGCTAAAGACAGCCAGCATCATTCTCCTTTCAGATGTTTAATTTCAGCCACAATCATCATAGGTGAATGTAGTATTTTTGTTAACCACAGTATTACATTTAAAAATACCCTAAATTTCTGATAGAGATAGGGATACTCAAGATTTAAAAAAAAATTACAAAATTATCAAAGCCAAAATAAAAGAGTGCTTGAATTTAATGAAAAAGAAAAATGACAGCAACAGAAATAATTTCTAAGAGTTTGCACATCTTTTACTGAAGAAGAAAATACTAGAAATCATAACAACCCCTATCTATATTCAAAGTCACTAAATTAATTCTAACGCATAAGCAAAATACAGTTTGATAAAAATAGAAATTAAAGAAGAGGTCTTTTCTACATTACCATGGATATAGTGTTCAATTCTAGAATTCTGAATTTATTTCATCTAGGTATATTTTTAAGTCTTATAAATGAGCTTTAAATCCTGTACTTATAGAAACCAGAACTTCCATTTTAGAAATTTATTCCAAAAATTTTTTATACTAAAAATACAATGAAATACGTGATTGAAAATATAAATGCTACCAGCACTATGGACCAGAGAAACTCTCTGCCACTGACCAGCAAAATTCCTAACATATCACACACACAGGAGTGATTGATTAGATGACCTGAGCACTCACAGGCTGTTGGCAGTGACAGGACCTGTCCTTCCAGACCAGCTGCTTAGCTACCAAGTTTCTGGCCCAAAGTACAGTAAAATACTCATTAGTTCATAGGAAAACACAAAAGCCATGGAACAAGCAATAAGTAAAATGTTTCCTCACCTAGGAAATTCTTAGTTGGTCTAATTGGTGTTTGATTTATTTTCCAAAGATAAGAGTTTATTGGTGTGGAGGTGGGCAATGCGAAGATGCAGGGAACTGCACAGTGCTATTCCCACTTTGTAAGCCTATCAAATTCTACTGGTTAGAATTTGATAGAATTAGCTGTATTCTACAGAAATTTATTGCACCGAATATTTGTGTGTGGTCTTATCTGTATTAGTCTTTGCTTTCTTAATTATTCTCCAGCACAGCTCCATTCGAATTATTTTCTTTCTCCAAGCTTTATCCAGATATTTAACATCTTAAAATTTAAACTGGTATGTTAAAAAGAAGTATATACGAAACATTATATGAACTGTTTCGAGGGCATATGGATATCTAAATAGCCTCCATTTTGCATTTCGTATTTTGAACATTTCTAATTACATCCTTAACAGTATCAGTTGTAAGAAAAAAATTACAGACCAAAGAGGCATATTTAAAATTATTATAAATTATCAAATTATTACTTGGCAACTCATGATCCTCCGAGAACTCTTGGCAACTCATGATCCTCCGAGAACTCTAAACCAGTTGCCAATATAAAATCAATATAAATCAAATACAGCTTATATGTAACAAAATATCAAAGTTCCCAACATCCCTTTAGTTGACATTTGTTTAAACCCCTTCTCCACAAGGAAGAAGAAGAAAGGTGAAGAAAGGTGGCAAGTGCTTCTTTTCAAGAAGAAAGGTGGCAAGTGCTTCTGCTAGCACTCTTTGCTTCTCTGTGTACTGCTCTGCTTTGATTTTTAAGGAGCAGACAAAGGGATTCCCAAAACACCATTAAATGAAATCTTTCAATTGAGCAAAGGTCAAAGGAGTCCACATGTAGCTGTACCCATGGCACAACTACTTACTGCAGGTTTCATTGGGAAAAGGCAGCTCTTGGCAGCACTTTTGCACTTTACAAGACCTTACAATTAAGATCTGTTTCTGAGGCATTCAAATTCAGCCTCTTACGCCTCCAGATCTTACCTTTTTCACATTCTCTCACACAGAAATCCCAGAAGGCTGTACTTGATTCATTGCTGAATCAAAGTGTCTCATTCTGAAGAACTGCAGCTGTTCTGTGTCTGCATGCACCACCAAGAGCATTTCAGCTGCATCTACACTACTCAAAAAGCTAAACACGATTGACTCTTCTTTTCCACAGTTTAATTTGTCTTGGTCTTGTTATCAGGCTAGAAGATCACAAAGTAGCATGCTAGTATGCCTTATAGTACTATTACCCTATAGCAAACACAGAGAATCATGCTTATATCTAAGACTTGAATTGTAGTTATTGATTATGAGGAACTGCAGCTTTACATACATCTGATGATGCAGAAGGTTTCAGTCTTATCATCAATATGAATAATTAAATGTGGAGTTAGGAAATCCTCTTTTATGTTCTGTACTATTCTGTATTCGATGTACTGTCTTCTACATTTGGCTAAATAAGCTTTTTCAGCAAAAAAAATATTTTTTATCTGCTCTTTTACCTCTTTTATCCCAACTTTATTCCTTGTTGCTCTAACATACTCTATTGCTAATTACTACATACTGACTATTACTAATTGCTATGTTATGTAACTGCATTTCTCTGCCTTTTTGTAGCTCATTATTTTTTTCCTAATAAAACAAAGAAAATGAGTCTCAAGATACTTAGAGATTTAAATGTGTGTCAGCTAGTTGTCAGTCTCTGTTTTACCTTTGTTCCTAAAGAAAGCCATTGTTCTTCACTGTTGCAACTCCTATATAAATCCAGCTCCCTTTAGTTTGACATCATTGATCAGACTTCTCTGTAGTGGCTAATATTAGCCTGTGTTAATGTAATTATCTCTTGATTCTATACTGATTTCACACTGATTGCAAACAATTCTAGGGTTCTATATACCAGAAGTATCTTCTCTCTTTTTTACTCAGTAGCAACAGAGCTTTTTAACTCTCCTCAGCTGATCCACTGTGCACATTCTAGTCATGGGGCAGGGAGAGAGGAATAACAGGATTTCTCACACCCTTCCTCCTAAATTTGTGAGCAAGAATCCTGAATCTGAGCAGTGGTGGGAATAGCCAGGGGAAGATGCTGCTCACCAAACACAGCACTACCAATTTGTTTGCCAGAATGGTGGGAGTGTGAAGCAGGAAGCAAGGCAGAGAGGTTCAGAGAGGTTTGATGAGGTAGTTTGAAAGTGACTCCGAAAGCCAGTTCTACAAAAGGGAACTGTGTGAGTCCAGCATGAGGCTTGTTCAGCTCCCAGCTTGGCCCTTCCCTCTTCACTGTACATCTTGCTTAACAATTTAGAACCGGGAAGCTTAGTTCTTATGCAAAACAATAAACTAGTCACAGAAAGATTCGTGAGGGAAATTACACAAATCAGGCTGGCGTTGCAGAGGCACAGTATGGTAAATGGCTAATTTTGCCTCTGGTGGAACACTCTTGTGCTACTGTACATTTTTTCTTTATTTCCATAATTCAGGTTTTCCAATATGTCAGCATCTACCAGCACTGCAACTCAGACTTTATTATATATCCTATTTAGCAGAAGTTTACCAGTACCCAATAAGCAGAAATAAATAGTTGTTCCAATACCAGAAATTAATTTACCTAAACCTTAGTGCCCACAATGTTTTTCTCTCATATGCTTAGCTGTAAATATTTATATGAAAGTAAATTTATTACTTGCTTTTTATATGTCTGTCCTGAAACCACACTTCAGCAGCTTCTGAAGGAAGTTATTTAAGGAAATAAGTCTTTTGCACCCTGCTAAATTAATGTATACAAAATATTATGGAAGCAGAATAATTATTGTTCGAACAATAATGATGCATGCATAAGAATAATAGAAATACAATCTTTATCAATCATGAGGAAAAAATATAAGGGAGAATCAATTTCATATTTCAGCAGCTTCTAAGAACACAGGTCTGGAATTAAACTTTTCCCACTAAGCTATCTTTTCCCAGTTAAACTTCTTAATTTATGACTAAGCACCACAGAAGGTGGTGCCTTCCTCTAAAGCCTCTAGTAGTGACTACCAGAGGTAGAACAAATCTACAGAGATATAATACAGGATGCCTATTTTAATATTTCAATACTTAGTAGAACTTCTACTTTTATAGCTTTTGCCTTCTCAGCAAGGAAAGATATTGGGTATTTTTTTTTAACTTAAAAGTAATCAAGAGGGACATAAAGATGCTGTTGACCTGTTGACTTCTATTTAAAGAAAGAAATAGAACAGAAAAGGTAAAAGAAAATTCTATGTGCTGGCTTTCCTGAATGTGGCTTAATGCCTACTTAATGACATCTTTCTCACGCACGGCACTCATGAGTGCCTGCCTGTGCCACTTGAGAAGTCTAAAAAAAATCGAAGTCACTGTATACTGTACAGAACATTCCAGTCACCATTTGACATACACGTTTCAGTTCATGATTCCAAAACAATTTTTGTAGAAACCAGGTAGATAAATTTTACTTACTCATTTTCTCTCTCTACATAATATAGGAATTTAATTAAGGGGAATTGAAACAGTGCTAGTAAAATGTGAAGACAGAACTCTCATATGGCTCATGAGAGTTATGGTTCTCACATGGCTTTGAAACTACACAATTTTAAGAATGCATGTTGAATTATTGCATATATGTGAATATTCCGTGTCTAGCTCCATAGGTTCGTTGATAGAATAAATAACTCATTTTCAAGTAGTGAAACTACACTTAAGCAGAAGAGTAAATTAACTGTTTATTTCTGGAGACATTGTTTGATTTGTGCAATAAATAAACCACCATATTCATAAAATAATTCCATTTATAATTTTCCTTTTTAATACATTCCAATAATACTGAAGGTAAAATTTTAACTAAAAAGATAAAAGATGTAGAGTGAGGCCCAATAATATGGTGTAGGTGAAATGGGAAAACAAGGGTAGTGAATACTTCCTTTGGTAGTCACGTTCTATCTAACTCCTTTACATGAGAACCACTTTAATCTGCACCAGTCCTACTTCTGACTCAAATTTCATTAAGCATTGAGGGAGCAGGAAAATCAGCAGATTAAGTCTGGTTATACATACAATACATAAAGTCATATTTTTGTGGTACATACAATCACAGCACTTACGATAAGGTTCACTCACAGTATTATGCTCATCTCTCAAAGGAAACTTTGCCATAAGTGTCAAAATAAAAGAAACAGCTAAACACGACAGCATCCAAGTCCCTCTTACATGTTAATAAACATTCCTATGCCTTCTGCAGTTAAAACTACATTTGCAAAATACCCAAATAACCATGCAGCACATCTACAGAGTTTTAAAGTCTCTTAAGCCATTTTCACAGTCTTGGTTTTGTCAATTCTGTTTTCATTAACAGGGCTTTCCATTTGGAAATGGACTTTTCTAAAGCACTTCTATTTTCCCACACTGAATTGTGTATTCTAGAAAGCAATTATATGAAATGCATTGGTCTACATTATCTGCAAAAATAATAACTAATAATAATTAATAATCAATAATTAGTAATAATAATAATTAATAATCATTAATAAATTTGATGTTTTATTTGCATTCAAATACTAAATGTCTCATTTTACAGTAGCTTTGCCAATCCTGGGAGCAAGGAAAAACATCCTGGAAATAAAAGCCTAAACCAGATATCTTTTCCTCAGCCAGATTTTATAGGTCAGAAGTCTCATGTTTTTCACTTAAAATGTGACCTCAATTAATGAAGTCTTTTAGAGGACACTAAATTATTTTTGTATAATAGAATTTAAATTGAAAATATCTTGATTATTTTAGTTAACACACTCTATATGACATGACCCTGTTCCAGATAACAGGAAATTTTGGGTAGTATATTTAAGATACACTACATAGATATTCAGATTCTTGGCGATCTGCCACAGCTGGGGTGAAAGCTTTTGCTGGTGTATAAAACACTTTTCCAAGTGCTAAAAAGCCACCATTAAACTAAGTTACACTGCATCTTCCAGTTTTCAATAGATCAAGATAACCCTCTCTTCAACTATATGAAAGCCATGAACAAGTTTCAGTAGCTCTCTTGCCATTTATCACTCAACTAACATCTCTTTTCCTTCTCTTTGAGTTTTTAAATCACAGCACTATTGCTCATTCTGAAAGACAATTTAACTGCTTCTTTCATTTGCTTTAACTTATCCTTAAATTTTAATAATCAAGAACACTGTGTGTTAAGAGTTTTGCAGCACATTTCCAAAGTTTTATTACAGACACAAAAGAAATTTTAATGAAGAAATAACCTGGCACTCATCTATTACTTTCTAATAGGATGTTGGATATTTCATTTTAGCATATTTTGTTGCTTTTCAAAACAAAACTCCCTTGCCTTAGAATGATAATCTTGTTCCAGCCTGGAATCTGATCCTGCTACCTGTTTGTACTTGCTCATTTTCATTTGGCGATTCCTTTCTTCTACATCCATTGCACCTGTTAAGTTAAAAACAGAAGAAAAAAAGAAAATAAATACACAAGCAGTCAGCAATTCCAAGGTTAAAATTATGCTCATGGGAGTTAACAGAAAGAGATGAAATTTGATTTACTTAAATGCCATACATATAATTTTAGTTCCTGAATTATGATTTTGCATAAAACCAAAAAGTTGTAAAAGGAGGAAAATAGCAGATAAGTATTTCAGCAGAATCTTAAAGAGTGTTGTATTATCTACACAATTCAAATGAAGCCAACTTTTTGAATAAAACTCAGTATAAATGAAACACAAGGTTTCCACTAAATATAATTTTACTATTTTAAGAATATTCAAGAGAAATGGACTCTTTTAATTAATAAGGAGGAATAGGATAACCTGCTTATTTTCAGTAGGGATTCTGGTTCTGCATTTATGATAGTCTGACATATCAAATTAAAAATCAAGTAACAACCATAGACTAGCAGATCTTCCATTTACTATTTGAGTACATTCTTAGTATGCTCAAAATTCAAAGAATGACTAAAAGAATCTTAAAGAGCCACCCAGTGGCATCACTATATTACATTCTAATGAAACACAGCTTCAAGAACAATTTCAGGATTCACACTTCTGGGACAAAATACATGATTAGTTTCAGTCAGGGATAGGGTGTCATTGTGTGACTCAGGCAGTAGCTTTCAACAAACCAGTACTGTAATACCACAATTTACAATGTAAAATAATAAGGAAGTAAGTGCCAAAGCTGAGGTGGAAGACTGAGAAATAGAAAAATGAGAGGAAGATAACAGCTCAGAAAATATTTTCAAACAAAATATAATTAGCTATCATACACACATAAGTTTGATTCTTTACCACTTTAACCTGGTGTAAGTCAAGAATAAATCATTATCCACTGAATGCTAAAAAGCATTCATTTTGACTGACATTTGTCTTAAACTATGCATAATTTTAATGCAAAAGTTGACTAGGATTAAAATCTCAGAATCCCACTAATCATAAATAGAAGTTTTTGTATATTGTATGTATTGAGCAATATGGACTGTATTTATGGAACTGAGATGGGAATATTAGATTCCAGTGTACTACAGAAACCTGCTTTAAACTCAAAACCTCAGTTGTAAGTCATAATCTAACTGCAAAGTGGGGCTCTGCACAGAACCTGGGCCTCTTAGCTTTGTATTTTCTTTCTTGAGAACAATAGGGGCAGTAGCACATACTATGAGAGCTGCCAGGCAGATGTTGTGGCCCTTCATAGGAAATCTGGAAGAAGAGGAGGTAAAAGGAAGTGGGAATACAAAAACACTAAGCTCTTCTGCTCTCTACAAACACTCTGGCTTCTAGTTTTCATATTCTCTATTTATCTTTACAATTCTCTATCCTACAACAACATGAAAGAAAAGACTAAATTAAAAATTCTAAGAGAAATTAAAATTAAGAAAAAATAATGAGAAAGAATAAATGGTGTTTTATAGGGAGAAATAAAATGAAAAAGAGAGCAGCCGATGAAAATTTATAAAATAAAATACAGTTCATTTTTCCTATCATAATTTTCCTCAACCATTATAGAACCCATAGCAGTGTTTATCAATTTATCATTAAGATGAAGTGACTTTTTTAGGACCTAGTTTTAAATGCTCTATTTTTTTTCTCTTGAAAACAAAAACTTTACACTGGAAAATATTTTCTTTTTTGAATGACAGAAGTAACTGTAATGAAGAAGTAATTTTTTGAAGCAAAATACTCCAGCCTCCCCTCAAAAAAAGAAAGCATCTTTTGTTGAAATCAAAATCTTCTTGTCATTTTTCAGTAATGTAAGAAAAGAGGCAGTTTTCACAAAATGGGAATCTTTTTCGATTTTTCTTATGTTTTATTATGAAATCATGGCATGTTTTCTTTGTCTCCAGACATTCTGCCAAATTTCAGGAAATTGCAAGTGAAGAAATAACAATTCTTTAGCATAAATTAGAAATTTCCCAATTACTTGAGAAAATATTAATTCCTATCTATGATCAGTTGGCAAAGTGAAAGTTAGATTTCCACAAATCCAACTGCCTATGATATGTACAAAATATGCCACTCAAAAGGGAAGCATAAGATATAAAGCCTTGGTGTGAGTCCTCTGCAACAAAACAAGCAAAATTTGTAGCTTGTTTTTTCTCAAGAGAAAAACAACACAAAAATTTTGGAAAAATATTAAATTCCCGTAAAATCTTATTAAAGGAAAATCTAACTTCCTTTGTATTTTTGAAAGTGTCTTTAACAAGTGAGTGAAGTCAGTTATGTGCAAAAAGAGGAAAACCCAGGGGCGGTGGATAGTTCTTGATGCAGGGACAGCTCTGGTGCTCCGGTCCATGGAGCTGACATGCAGGAAGGGAGTGCAGGGCTCCTGCCTGCCCCAGGCTGAGCTCACTGGAACTTCAGGCAGGTGCAGCAGTGCCCTGCACGGCACTAGGAAAGGCTGGGAGAGTGTCCTGGCACTTCCCACTGCTGTGGTCCAGCATGAAAGCATTTCACACTAAGTGCTGGGAATGCAGGGCTATCATCACCCCCACTTCTGCTGGCAAACCTCTGCTTAGCTGACACTGTGTGGGAGGGTTTAGCAGAAGCAGAAAATACTGCTAGAGAGTTCAGTAACTGTCTGGGTGCATCAGAAGCTTCAGCTTTTAACATGAGTTTGGTAACCAAGGTAGAACACTGGTCCTATCCTAAGAGTCCTTAGTCAGGAGCTGTTCATGGAGCATGTGTCAAAAAACCAGAACTAACCTGAATCTAACCATTAGTTATCAACAATGGTTAAAATGTAGGAGCATAAGCTTTCACACACCTGAATCACTCAAGGGCTGACTGAGCTCTTGAGCTATTAGATCCTGAGCTGGAGCCTGGTACAACACATTTTCAGGACTATAGAGACTGGGACTAGAAAAGTTAAAGCTGCTTCTGATATACTGAAGTACTGCCACAATGTATCAAAGTGTTTGCAAAGAAATTTTGACCAGGTAAAATGAGTTCATTTCTGCTTGAACATTCTTCCAGAATTTTGCCTACAAACAGTAGTTGTGCATCCAGCAGAAATATCCAATGAGACACTCAAATTCCAGCCATACAAACACAAAAAATTAAGACTGAAGGGAAGAACAAAGCCTGGTGCTGCTCACCAGATATAACTGGGATCATTGCACTGTAGGAAACATTCTGGAGTTTTGATTATTTTGAACTCTATAACATTAAAACCTGTGGCCTGCAGGTTAGTTCAGTGGGGTTTTCATGGGCACAAGGCAATTCTGGGCTGGCAGAGAGACAACAGCTGATTCATTACCAGCCATTTCTCATATTTTCAGAAGAGAATGTGCTGAGGGGAAGCAGTATAACTACAGAGCAAAGACTCCTGAAATGCCAGAGTAAGGCACAGAAGTACTGTGTAGTGCAGCCCTGTATTCTCTCAGATCCACAAGGACTGCAGTGAGAGACTTGTGCTAGAGCTTAGCTCTAGTGACTACAGTAAATCAAACCTTAGGCCACATGAATTTGACCCTTGTTTTTATCTGTGGAAATATAACCACTAGACAGTGAACTATAATTTCAACTTTAGCTATAAGATATTTTGTAACACAAGTAGGGAAATTTCTCAAACACAGCCAAAAGGGTGCCTGGAGGCTGTGTGAGTAAATCAGAAGAGAGGACCCCAGATGCTGCAAACAGGATTGGATGAGCACGAGTGCAATCAGAAAATGAAGCCACCTATAGAGACTATAAAATCCAGTAACAAGCAACAGGCAGGGCCCCAATTAAGAGGCACCCAGCTTGTGCTGTAACTACTATTGCCTATTAAACATAGTAGAAAAAGGAACTCTGCTTGATTCTTTTACTGAAGTAGAAGCTAGGGATAAGCCCTGTTGAGGTAAGATCCATATAATTCCTACCATGGTCTAGGTGGTGGCTTAGGACAGGCACTAAAATCACTGCTTCAGCTTCAAATAAAAACCATTATTTTCATGTTTTAACTTGAAGTAAGCTAAGATGAAATAAGATAAGATTCAGCTACTCACCACTAAAGTGAAGGGCTGTAATCAGTGATTTGGATAATACCTAACTTTTCCTAACCCCTCAGCTGCTCACTGAGTCACAGTTTTACAAAGAGATAAGAAATCATTGAATTCAGCCTAGAGCTAAAGAATGTTATTTGCTCTTCAGGTCAAATACTGGCTACTCTCTAGGGTAAGACTCTACACAGGCTGATAGCCTGCGATCCACACCATAGACAAAAGGGACAAGAAACTGGCCTTATCATCCAGCTCAGCCTAAGGCAAACCTCTCTGGTTAAAAATCAAAATAAAACCTGCTGGAACCTCTGCTCTTTCATTCTTTCTTTCACTGTCTTCTCCAGTGGGACTTATTAAGCCACTCTAGCTCCTAGAGATCCTGGTGATGGAGATCCTGTACCAGGATCTGAGTTTGGAAGAGGAGTTTGCTGTACAGTGAGGCTTCTGTGGCACAGAGAGTTAAAGGGAATCTGGTATGGAAGAAGACTGGAGTTTCCCTTATAATATTAGAACAGATTTAGTTTTTTAGAATACATATGGACAAAAGGGATAGAAAATTTGGGAGGCATAGCCACTAAGGCATGGGGAAAAAGTTCATGATGAGGGGACTAAAGGAACACTGATACTTTGGGAATCAGAAACCTGTAATAGAGCAGCAAAACGTGTGCAGGTGAGCACGCTCTGTGTCTGGAGAGGGGAGGACAGAACAGAGGTCTTAAAGTGTATGACATCTGCATTTAGCTGATTTTGGTCTCTTACCATTTCTTACCCTTATTTGACACCCTTAGAATAGCAAAGGAAATACATTCAGGAAAGCCCTTTCTTAGGTTCCGTTTCCTAGTGTCTATTTTGAAATCCGCAAAATACATCAAAATTGCACTCCAACTCTTTGCTACAAATTTGCTTAAACATAACAGATCAAAGAATTTAAGGGAAACACATAAAAATATTTTTAATAAGTCACCCTACCTGTATCCCCATTCTCTGGATCTGTTTTCTTTTCTTCTACAAACAAATGAAAGCAATATGTAAAGCAAAAAGAGGGGGAGAGAAAAAAAATGCAGAAATAATAATAAAAGTAATATAAAAATGCATTAAAAAGGAACACATTAACAAAACTCACCAAATTAACATAACTTGAAGAATTTAGTCAACCAACCAAGTATGGTGCTCTAAATCTAGAGGCATATTCACTGCATGCTAGTGTATACATTTGTGTACTCTTATTGAACATTTACAGAAGGGAACCAATGGCTATTTTGTGCTCTTCCAGAATCATTAACACACTTAAGGAAGAGAGAGCAAGGCAGGAGTCAGGTAGAGTTACTTTACAGTTTCCTTGATGGGGATGACACAAAAATAGAAGTAAAAAAAATTTGCTTGTGCTGTAGATTTTATGCAGTGCACACACAAGATACAGTCTAATGGTTCAGGCATAAAAATTGAATATGTCAGAATGGGTTTGGGCAATTACTTTAAATCTTCATTGGTTTAATCAATTCTCATAGCTTCTACAGGTTAAAAGGTTTAATAATGATATTACTGTAACTTGTCTTAGAGTTAAAAATTATGAAGAAAAAAAAGGCACTAAAATCAATACTCAGAACCCAGTTCATGTACATAAACTCAGCTGACTGACACCAGCAAATACTCTGAATATATATCAAAGGTTGCAAATGGCTCAGGGCATTCATCTGTCACAAAGAAATGAAAATACATTAGATCCCTATCAAATAATTTGGCAGCCCATAAATAATCTGAAATCCAGTTTTGGTAAATAACGTGAAAGAATTTTAAGTCAAATGAAATTTACTTTAATTAGAAATACATTAACTTTGAAATAGATTCTGTTTCTTTTCCAAAATTATATTAAATTCAATTAAAACAATCTCATGAATATGGAGCAACAGCCCCCAAGCTACACACCAAAAATAGTATGCATTACTAGATTTAAATATTTTTCCAGAGTTATTGGTTATTGAGGATTGCTCAAAAATTTTGATCTAATTTACAGCACACAGACTGAAGAGGAAAACAGAGCGGTTGTATTTTAAGGAAACAGCATTTTGTAGGTGGCTATCAAAGCAGAGGATGAAGTCAAACTTAGAGAGAAATCATACTCAAGCAAGGTAGAATCATAAGAAGGAAAAAGGTGTTCCTGCAGAGAGCATAAATAATAGGCTACACTTCAATAGGATCTGGCTATCTTCAACAGGATCCTTCTGTCATGCGTGGGATCAAGATTATTGTTCTGCTGGCAATTTCTAGGGGAACTATTGGGCAAATTAATGGGAAACAGATGTGGCAGGTCATAAACCTACACTTTCAGAAATCAGTGGGTATTGAATCAGTTCTTGGAACTTCTCCCATTCCCTGACCTTTCGTGCCCCATACTCTATACCATCTTTAAATAAGGCTTTTTGTTATTCTCAGTTGCCCTTTGGGCAGCCTGGCCTTACTATCTATGTGGGCTGTGGATAGTGCTAGGAAAATAGCAGAGAATGATAGTTTTGTTTGCTTTTCAACCTTTCAAATTTTTTTTTTTAATTTTTCTTTTAGTCTTAAATTGGTGTTACCAATATAAAATCTACAAATATGTCTTCTACTGTGGCATTACTTTCTAAAGCAGAAAGCAATTTGATAGCAATATCACTAATCCAGCATAATGTACAATAGAGGAAAGTGAATTGAGTCAGTAAAACACCCTTGAGCTTGAGCTCAGAGAGAATAACAACATTTCTAAGTTGGTCCACATGCATAGTGAAAAGAAATCTTTACTTTGCTTGAATATTATCTTAATACAGAAATCCTATACTATATAGGGTAATTAATTTTTAAGAGGCCTAGAAGTCTATTCATCCTTATGTCTAGATGTCTTTCAAACATGAATCTCTAAATAAAAGCATTGTCAAAATAAAATTTCCTTGAAATCTGTCCAACTTTCACTCGTTCTAGGTATAAAAAGTACATAGAAAAATATTTCCAAATGGCATTGTAGAAATTAATATCATAGTATTAGCAAACACAAAAGTATATTAGATTCTTGAATTTTAAAAGTGCAATTGAAGTACTGTGACAAATCTCTACAATAGATATATCCTTTAGATTTTTAGATTTAGATTTTTAGATTTTTAGATTTAGTAGAAAGGTCAACACAGTGGATCCTACTCTTCCAACTGAGGTTTCAGATGTATTGTGAAGCTGTCTGAAGAAGTACTAGAAGTACTAGAAAGGACAGAAGAGTTAATTGAGAAATATCTCACTTGGGTGGAAGCAGTAGAATTCAACAAAATCAGTATTATCCCTTTACCAAGTAACACAATATTAACTTTGCAGCAGCAAAAATCTTCATTCCAGCTACTGGCCTAGTTATCACCTCTAAAAGAATTCAGAGGAGGTTCAGGATGTTGATACTAAAGTAATTAATGTTTTTGTTTGTAAAGTGTTCAAAACAAGAAATCTCTAATGAACCTTAATGTCTTGAACTGCTGAAAACCCATAAATCACTATGAGATTATTTTAAAATGTCTCAAACTGAAAAATATGAGATGACAAAGTCACCAGTCATTCCTAAAAAAATCTTTATCTGAATTTTTTTTATATATGACCAGTAGCATTGCGTTAGTCAGTATTTTTCTACATCACTTGATTTAACCTTGGTTTCTGTAGTGAAAAGTATATATTGTGTCCTGTGGTGTAATGCTCTTAATTCAAGAACTAATTTTTTTCAGAGCTATGTACTTTAGAGAAGATAAATCAATGGTTTCATGAAGGACACATTTCTGCACATTCCAGAAAATAACTGTATGTTTTCCGTTTCATCAGAATACAGATATATTTAAGTATATTGATGTAATATAGAGATGAACTATAGACATAGAGAGATTGAAATGCTGAAATATTCTCTCTCAAAACCTTCTTCTACCATCACAGTAGACATTGCTATTATAATGACCACTGGCATTTTATTTAATAGTAGACACAGCCATGCTCCCATGGTCTAACTCCGTGTTCTTTCTAACTGGTCCTAATATATCTGAGAGATATCTAATCTAAAATGTATCTGGAAGATAAAATAAATAGAAAATAATTGTTAATAAGAGCCACATTGAAGATCAGACTTGTCAAGAACTAAAACTGATCTAAAATGGCCTTGATTTTCCTGGAAATGCTTTAACTCAATGAGCTTTGCTCTTCTGATGGGTACCTGGAGGGGCCAGGGCCCCATCAGGCTTCACCCATATCACACCCAGAAGTCTCATGTAGCAGGGACCCCAAGTTCCTTGGAACAAACATGTCCATCTCTGTACATGACAGCATAGAATAACAGTTCCACAGAAGAAGCAGGGTAGCAGATTTCTCCCTAGTCATGGATACTGGTGGCAGTATTGAACAATTGCTCAAAAATTACTGATGGCAGCATTGAACAATTGCTCACGCTTGCTGGGTTCCTGGTGAAGATAAGGGGCAGCCTGACTCTGCAGTCTTTAGGTTACTACTGGGTGGTGCTGGGCTTTATATTCTTCTTCCCAGGGTTTCTCCCTTCTCTCACAGCTGACTGCTCCAAACTTAAGACAATGACATAAGAAAATGAAATTTTATCCTTCTATTTTCATATTTGCAGACACTTAAAATCAGCAATATGATAGGAATTCTATCTATACAGTGGATAAATTAGCTCCTCTACTTATGTACTTTATTGAAAATTGAGTCTGATTTCTCAAGGTAGTCCAAATTATTAAATAATATTTTATTTTTAAAATTGAATATACATGTAGTACCCTACCCTTAGGTAAGTATTTTAAAAAATGCTACCTGAATTTCTTTCTGGAGA
>VZTT01033671.1:0-14228 GCA_013400855.1 Buphagus erythrorhynchus | reverse complement strand
AATGGCTCCGAGTAGTACCTGCATAATTTTAGTAGGTAACATAATAATATTTATAACAATAAATACTGATTTTTGACTATGTGGGTTTTGAAGTCACAAGATGCCATGCTGATTGTAAACCATTAAATACTTGACTATATGAACTTGTGTGTCAGACGATATTAAAAGTGTATTTGGAAATTAGCAAGCAGACTTGGTAGAAAACTTGTACAAAAAAATGTCCATTTTCTGAGACTGAGAACTTGAGCACTGGGTTTGCCATAGAAGCTGTGGCTTCTCCAGTGCTCCCCTAACCACCTGCCAAACCTGACCATCTATCCTTGAGATAATAAACGTGTGAAAGATAAAGTAGCTGAGCTGCAAGATTCAGCAGTTGTATCCTTATGTAATGGGTCTAGTTTTACAATTCACTGGCATTTATCAGGGTGATTGCTCTTCTCTGCTCATAATCACAGTCTATTATGNCTGATTTGGCATGATGACTGCTTGTCTCTGTTGCTGGTTTCTAAGATCCTTCATTGTCTGGGGATGTACTTTAAAAAAAAGCATTGGTCTAGATTTTCCTTGGCTAAAATGGTGATAAATCTAACATTTGTATAAGGAAATGAAAGCTAACTTTCCTCTTACTGAAAAGAAAATTATGTGTTTAAGCCTCATCAATTAAAAGGATGTATGATGAGGCTTCAGAGAGTGCTGCACTAAAAGTTATTGAGGTAAAGAAGGGAGTCAGCCAGACAGACTCAGTTCAGGTAGCTACTACAAACACACATCAGTAATTGTACCCACTGCTATAGTACCCATTCCCTAATTCATTTATGACACAGGAGATGAAATTAAGAGTTTGAATTTATGACACATTTCAAAGACATTAAGAGGGCACTGAAGGAAAGTAGTTCTTCAGCTACTATAGAGGAAAACTAAGTCTTACCACCAAATTCTGCTAAGCCTCTTTCACCTGTTTTCAGATTTGTAAAGCCAAGGTTGTCCTCAGTCAGCGCAGAGCTTGATTGGAGGAACAGAGCAGTCAATATGAACTACCTTGTGTCCATGATGACAAGTACCCATTTGTCTTCTGTCCAGCAGCTATCAAATGTCATACCCAGCAGCTGGGGCAAGGGGATGAAAAAGGGAAGGAGAGCAGAGGTGGGAACTGGAAATCAGGCTCAAGGCAGGAGCTGCCTTATTCCTGATAAGGGGCTCAGTCCAGCCACTCCACACCGTGGTTTCCACCAGCTGGAAATTTATGTGCTTTTAAAAACAGAGACATAATCAGACCTGGTCTACAACAACATGTTTTTGTCTATGTTGAGATAAAAATCATATCTTAAAAAAATTGCTTCAGGCTAGGCTTGCTTTTCTTACAGATACTCTGTATAATACAGCTTGTGGGAACACAGGTTATCACTAAACAAACAAACATAACCAAACCAAACCAAAAAAAACAGAAAAAAAAATGACATATTTGAAGATATTGTCAGTACAGTGGATAAATAACCCTTTTTTTGTGGTCTCACAANTTTGACTATGTGGGTTTTGAAGTCACAAGATGCCATGCTGATTGTAAACCATTAAATACTTGACTATATGAACTTGTGTGTCAGACGATATTAAAAGTGTATTTGGAAATTAGCAAGCAGACTTGGTAGAAAACTTGTACAAAAAAATTAATTTCCTGAAAAAAAGACTGAATGGTGAAGCTCAGTGCAAGTACAAGGGCTGAATTGTCTCCCACCCCAGCTAGGATTCAGCTCTACATTATGGATCAGCTAAGTAGGATATGTAAGAATGGTCCCTGTTTTTGTATCAAGAAAGTTGAAAACAGTTTTCAGTTCAAGTGATCACTGCTGGGACCTGAATTGTACTACTCGGAGCCATTTTACCCTCTAAACTATTTCCCCACATAAATGTAAGTAGCCTCACCACTGTAATAGGGAAGGGATCAAGCTATGCACTTTGACAATCTATTTGTTATCACAAGGAGGTTTACCTCACCTGACTCAGTGCACAGCATTGCAAGTCAATTACTTCATGTAGCTTTATCACAAATCACATTGTTCCTGGAAAAGCTCAAGACAAATAACCAGGCCATATCTGGGATCCAGTCCTACCTGGCAGGAATTTCTCAGCTGCCTTCTAGTACATGTCGATTTTTACTATGAGTTATAGGTCACTCGTCATTAGGCCAACAAAATTTTAATGTAGGTCTGTAGAAAGTTTCCAAAAAAACATTAGAGAAATATGTGAAGGCAGATAAGCTCCTATTCCTAGTAAGAGAACAGATGTCAGAGACTCAGAAGAAGCCTCATCCAAAAACTCCTGTGAGTCCCACGGGGTGCTGCTGAAGGCAGACAGAGCCTCTGTCTGACAGAAGACTGCACACTTCTGACAAGATGACATGACACAGAAGAACATATGGAGAAACATGCAAGTGCATTTCTCCTCCTCTTCCAGTCCTTCCACTTGTTATATTGAAAGTCTAGAAAATCTAGACCCGGAGATACTGAAAGAATGTTCCAATTGCCAAAACCTAGATCAATATGAAAATTATTGAAGATACTAAAAACTACAAGATGCTCCAAACCCTAGTTCTGCTGACAAAAATCAGAATAGTTATGTCACCTAGTGAATCCATCAAGTCCTTCTTTCTAAGCAGAGAGTACATTATTTCTTGAACTTGGATTGTAAGAAATCAGAATGTTAAAGAAAAATAAGGTAAGTAACTGTTCTGCATGGGACTTTTACTGGTGTTGATAATCAGTCACTCTTAGCAATTATTATTTAAACTAAAACCAACCTGCCATCCTCTTATGTGTCCCTAAATTCCCTTAAGAATAATTTTCTAGAGTATGAGTCAACAGGGAGTGACACCTAGGAAGATATAATTGTAAGTTGAAGATAAAATTTCAATAATTCAAAATTAAATGTTTCCTTAATGCCAAAGTGCTATTACTGGAGGTCTGAATGCAGCCATGTATTTTGTCCAGAGCTACCTTTACTTAACTACTCCAAGAAATTATACTCTCACTGATGCTGCTGTGCAGGTTTCAGGGTAGCTTAGCTTAATGAGTGAGAACCTGAGCATTCAGCATGCTCTGTGCTTCCACCAAAGCCAGTGCCATGGCATCTTGCCTGCTATTCATGTCTAAATCTGGTTAAATAAAATCCCATTCCAGTGCACCTCTTTTGTTGCAGCCACAAACTATGCACTGCAGAAACAAACCAAACTCCTGCGGCTTTTCATTTCCCCAGAAGATCACCAAATACCTCATCAAAAATTCACTGACTTACTTCTGCAAAGGCAGTTAATTCTTCAGCCAGTTGCAGGACTTTTTGATGTAAGGTAATAGAAAGAAAATAATTTTTTAAAATAAGTAATATAAACAGGAATTTACTCTAAATTGACAAAAGTGACACTTAATATCCAGTACACTTAAATATAACGGAGGATGAGAGATTTTGTTACAACCTTTGAACAGACAAAAACATTCTACATTTCAAACCCATATATTGGTGTCTTATTTCCTTCACTTAAGTAAAACTGCATCTCCCCAAAATCCCTTACTATTTATGACAAAGATTTTTTTATTGCATAAGGTTGGTGATGCTTTTTCATTAACATGTCAGGTACAATTATGAGCCTTTCTACTCAAAATTAACAGCTGTTAGGAGATCAAAGTCTCTCTTTTTTATTACAGTGTTTTAGAAAAGGCTTTTTAGCAAAGGGTTTATTGTTTGGTCTTACATTTATTAATACTTTAGCAAAAAAAAAAAAAAAATTAAAAGCAATAAGCAAGACCATGAATGAGCTCACAACATTCTGATAAATACAACTCATCCACTCTTTTTGAACCAGTTTTTCACATTTCTATGTATGCATGTGTAACTCACATGCATACAGCCATATTTCACAAGCACATGTGCTCACACAGATCCTTACGCTGTGGTCGAAGCAGATGCTAATTCGAAAACAGAAAAGGAAGAGAGAATAATCCAGCTCTACCACTACATGAGACCACTGGCTACTGGCTTCAGTTATCAGTCAGCTTCTGAGGTGACATGAAAGAGGAGAGATCTGCTATTTTGCACTTCCATCCTGAAAAGTAAAACATCCTCTTTCTGGTTTTTTTTTCTTTTTTTTCTCTCCCAGAAGAAACAGTTCCAAATGTAGTGCTACAGATTCTGTTAACACCAACATCTGATGGAAAATAACTGCAAAGAATATTCCCACCATTTCCAGACCTTCAGATTTTTTATTTTTTCAGATTTGAAAAAAATCCAGAACAACCTACAAACAGCACATTTTTTATCCTTTGATTTTTAGTGCTATTTGTGTAAATGAAAGTCAACTTTCACAGTCTTGAAAGTGAAAGGCTAAAAGAAGAATCTCTAGTGGAGATGTTTATGAATGGGTAAAAATCTCCTAGCCACTCAGATAAAAATTCTGAAAAGAATGAATCCTAGAAGGTTGTGAGAGAGGATGTTTCCTCTCCACAGTGACTCCCTGGATAATTACTTCATAAAGGATATGGGATGCCCAGTCTAACTCCAAAACAATATAATTGAAATAGACTTCCACTTACATTTACTGGTCAGCTGTTGCAGTGCTTTCACAGCTATATCTTTTTATGATCACAGTGGATATAAATATTTCCCTCTGGGGAACCACTGTTCTTGCTACTTGCAGATTTAGAACTCGTAGAGGCATAATATGAAAAAATAAATACACTGTGATTTTCTGTTTTCTGGCTACATGCCAGATACATCCTTAATGAGGAAAGAAGACCCTCTATATTTTGGGATTTTTTTCTTTTCTAAAGATCTGGGGAACCTAGGTTATGAAAAGGAATTTCATAAATTCTAAAATATTTTCAAATTTTGTTTTTAAAGTAACATCAGTTCCGATCCGTGTAAAAGTAATAACATGAACTCAAAGCCTGGAATGTGGTTACCTAAAGTATTTTCCTCTAAAAGTAAATTTTCTTAAATATGGCCCTAATTCTTTCTTCCATTTCTCTCCAATTCCCCAGATTAATGGGCCTGACTAGTTGCAAAGATTTGGATTTTATATTCTGGGTAGTTGAGATGCTAACAGCCAATTCAAAGAAATTCTAGAGAAGGTTCAGGCATAAAAAAACATCAGTTTGCTTCCAAGTATAGGTCCCAAGTCACAATCCACAATAGTTCATAGAAGATCATGAAGATGACACAGGACCTGATAGCAATCCTTATTGATATGTTAAGGCAGGCAAAGGAAGTCCACCACAAGAAGGATAGAATTTTGTTAAAACATTTATTTCTAAATAAATATAATCTTTCTTCTTTTAGGATATTTTGCTCCCTGCAGATCTCTTTATCAGTTTTTATTCCATTCCCCACCTTGTTTATTTTAAATATTTTATTGGTGGTATAAAAGCCTGTTTTCAGTTAAATTTCCTGGGTTGTCTGATTTTAATAGTAGGCTGCTATCCTATTTCTCCTTTGCATGCTTCTTAATCTATGATGGTGTTCAGGGATTGTATTCAGTCACCTCCTTTGAACTGAAATTCTATACACAGGCAGGGGAACCCAACTTTTAATTATGCCTTTGAAGAAAAACAGCAGCTGTGATTAATGTTCTCCTTCTGAAACTTCTTGGTCTGCTTTGTGAAGACATTCCTCTTCTTTGTGGTCATAAAATAATCCCAGTTCTCTTGTATTAAAAAAATAATCCTTCTACTTTTTGCTGTCTTCAAGAAGATGTGTAGTAAAATTAATTTTTATTTTTCTTCATGTATTTCTGTAGCCCTAAAATTCAATATAAGGAATTTATTCTTAAAATTAGGTATGTGTTACTTAGATTAGGTTATCTCTATTAATCCAATATTTATTTTCTTGTAATTTGAACCATCAAAATGATTTGCATATAAAGAATTACTTAACTTTAATGAAGATAAGTCTGAGTTTGACTCCTGAAGTTTGAGCTTGAGTGTGGCATTCAAAAAAAGCCTCAACTTGGAAATTAAAAAAAAATAGCCTCAAAAATTACTGTCATCTAATTCTTTTTCTGAAACTGCAAAATGATAATTCAGTGGTTTTCTCAATACAAAATTATACACATAAAATTGTGAGGAAAATCAAGAAGGGATCACTTCTGACAAAGAATCTTGTAGGTAAATCTAATGCCAAGAAATTAAATACGATATAGATTCACAGTCTCCTACAACAAAATGGAGATGCAGAGGGATAAAATGGGGTTTACTGCATAAATTCTCTGCATAGCCTACACTGAAGTTAGACCCTTGCTAACATTATTCAAGTGCCCACTTACAAGCTGGTGCTCAAGAGACCTTGTCTACTTCAATGGAAATTTTCATCAGGAGCCATGATGACTTCAGCCATGCAGGGACAGGCTGAAGTTTCCTTCTAAATCATGTTATCTTACAGAGATAACATCATATATAAAAGGCTCAGCTCATCAATTAGACTAAAAGAGAAAAGATTTTTCAAGCCTAAGGGACAATTGTCACCATCTACCTTGGCCTCTTCCACTCAAGGGTGATCAGAATATTTTTCAAAGGCCTAACTTTTGGAAAGAGAGTTTCATTAAAAATTAAATATTTTGCACTTGTTTGAAAATATTTTAAAGTACAAAATGACTTAGTGGTTGGATTTTTTTACTTTAGAAATGTTAAACATTAAGACAAAATTGGATTTTTTTAATGTATAGTTTTGAGGGTTTTTTACTTGTTTTTTTTATTTTTTAACTCAGTACAAAATAACATATCAGTATTACTGAGACAAAGCAATTAAATATTAGAGAAATAAATGTTTTATGTTCTCTGTGTATTTCTGAAATTTCATCAAAAAAATCAATATTTGTTTTAATTTCTTTTTAGTATCAGAGTTTTCAATATAATGGAAATACAATTTCTGGGTGGTTGCATATGTAGTGAGTCAAAGAATGCTACCCTGTAATGTCTGGATCACATGGTTTCCATGTGAGCTGAAATGTACATAGTTAAAAAAATAAGCATTTTATGGCATGAAGGTTGTCCCACACTGCTGTATAAATTTCTCAAATTCTTTATAATCATCTTCCCTGAAAAAAAAAAAATCCCTCTTACTCAATTTAATTTTTAATGTTTCTAACTTCAGTTTGTAAACAACTCAGTCTGGTTACACCTTTTTAATCAAAAACAGACATCTACCTCCCTCATTCTTCCAAGCACAATAACTTGTATATTATTAAGTTTTGTTATCAAGTTATATTAAAAATTAGGAAGGCTAGCTTTTATTTCATTAAGTATCTAGGCTGCAAGTTACATTTTAAAAATTCATAATCTATATATATCTATTTTGATGTTAGCACCTAACTATTTATCTGACTTCAAAGTTCTTTGAGAGCTGGACACTTGGGTAAAAACACAATTAGGATCTAAAAATATTAAGGAAGTTTATCTGCTGACCATATCTCACCATTGTGTGTAATAAAAAACTGAGATAATAAAGTTAAATCTTATATATTGCTTCAGGTCTTTATGTTTCTTTACACCAGTTGAAAATACAGTGATGTTAAGGATCAGCAATACTTCTTCTATAACACAGCAGTAAAATGAAGGAGTTAGTGACTCTGCAGACGTGTGCATATATAAACTTACAGAAGTCTAGCTTAATTTTAAAAATGTAACTGAATTCAAGTCGGACACACAGATCCTGTAGATCTAAGAAAGTTTGCTGCATTGTCTCTATGCATTTAATACCAAGAGCCTTCTGTATCTATGCATTTAATAACAAGTGGTAAAATATCTCTTGAGAAGAAGTTCAGGAGTGAGTAGATCAGCTAATTGGTCATTTCCTGGAGCATGCTGGGATAAAGGATTAACTGAATTCATAAAGGTCTAGAGGAAAAAAAAAAGAATTGGGACAAAAATTACTAACCAGGAGACATCCTCAGAGAGCTGCAACAGGCCTGAGAATTTATAGCTGAAGGAAGAAGCCATTGGAAAGTGTTCAGTGAACACGTGTTCATGCGTGCAATCAAAGATTGCAAACTGAACACAGGCATGTAAGGCATGCAACAACAATGTAGAAACATTGGGACAAGAGTAAAAGCACTGAAACAGTTTTAATTCTGAAGTATAATAAATGCTGAAAAGGTAGGTGCCTGTTCTTGCACAAAAGATGCTACGTGCATGCATCAGTGCAGGTGTCTCCCTGAGCAGCTGCAGAGAGCTTCATGTTGAGCTCTGGGGGGCAGGAGCTGGGGCAAGAGGCAGTGAGCTGGTGCCAACCTTCCACACAACAAAGGGCGTGGGGACCTGTGGCACTGCCAGGTGACTGGGCACTCAAAATGTAAAAGATGAGGAATCCTTGTCTGTGGAGTGAGCACAGGGCGTGAGGCAGGGCATCCTACACTGCCTCCTGTGAAGGCAGTTCAGACCCAGCTCAGGTGGTCTGACAGCAACTGCCAGAGAGGCTCTGGGATGGCCAGACAGCAAACCTTCCTTAGCATATAAAATAAATTGCAGAAATACAGGAGTGTTTGCTTTTATTGAGTATCTAATTACTCACATCTGTTTTTTGTTTGAGGATGCAAACATCAAATTAATCTTCAGAATTAATCCTGCCTTGTATATGATACAGCAGACATATCCTAAGGATTCTGGATAGAAGATCTGATGAGTTATCTGATACAGATAACTATTTCTGTAACAGTGGGGATGCCTTATTGGGAAAGACTAGCAAACACAATCAAATGTTATGTAGTCTATCAGTAATTGTACTAGGACAGGCTTTAACCCTACCTATCCTTTTTTCAGATGCTAGAAACATGGCTTCTTTTTCATTAACATCGTGAAAGGAATAAAGGCTCTACATAACATCAAAATCAGAAGAACATGGCAAGAAAGCTGCTATCTATGCAGGGAGAAAAACCTGCTCTTTGCATGCAAGTGCACAGCTAATGTAAAATCCTCTGGAAAGAATGGCAGCCAATGGGAAGAAGAGGTTTTGCTCTCCTAGTCAAAACTTGGAAAGTCTCAGCTAGAATACATGGATTTCACACAACCCCAGCCAAGCTGCTCAGTGACATCAGATGAATGTATGCAACTGTTCAGAATTAACACTACAGTACAAAGGAAATCTAGATACTTCTACTAACTCAGCTATCAAAGGGAAGAAAGGTTTAAGACATAGAAAACAGATCAAACACTAGGAAGGTGGTTGGACCACAGTTTAATCCTTGCCACATGGTAGAACTCTTCTTTGTTTTACCAGACACGAAAACTTCCAAGTGCTCTATAGGTTTATTTCCATCTGATTTAATATTAGAATACTCCAGATCTAACTTTTTTCATGCACATAATACCTGTACTACAGTAAATAACCATTAGTTGTAAAAGAAATGGAATAAAATGGTTGCTTCGTCATAGATTATGTATTCATGGTATATAGTAACTGACAAAAGATGTCTGCATTTCACCCCCTTCTAATACAAGGTTTGATAGATCCACCATATTTTTTAGAGAATGAGACGAAAAAACAAGCCAACAATGACACAAAAAATATAGTTACCAAGTACAAAATTGCTTTTATGAGCATTGCATAATAGTGGACACTATTATGCTGTTAATACAAGATGAAATAAAAGCCTATTTCAGTGTGCATCTCCTCCACATAGACCTTTGATGAACAAAGTATCTTATCAAGGGCCTGAAGGATTTTTCTCTGTCCACACTACTCATTTGATCATGTGGTTTCAGTAATTTGAGACAATTCATCACATGTAACATTTTTAAGCATCCTCCATTATGTTTTTCTTTTTCCCAAAAGATTTTCCTATCAAAAATTATACCAGACAAAAATCTATTATTCATGGAGCACTTGTATCTCACACATTATAAAAGAAAAATACAGAAATAGATGTTTTCAAAATTAATTAATTCTGAAATGTAATGCCCATCAAATCTGTCAAAAGATGTAATGGGGAAAATTAAGGTCCTTAAATTTACTCTGGACTATATCTTGAATAAAGATATATGATTAGCCCCATGGACTCATGAGAAAGAAACTCCACCTTTCAGTAACAAAAAAATCTATTCTATATTTTTTGACAAAAGTAGCAAGTGAGGATAAAAAAATGAAGATAACGTAGAAGACAAAGAGAAGATGATAAAGCAAGCAAGGACTGGAGAGATGTGCTACAATCACTCATTGTTCAGTGTAATGCACAAATAATAGTGCTGATCCTAAAACAAAATCTTTGGCAAATGCCTACTGCTAAAATAATAATACACCTTTGTTTACAATGCTTTATGATTAATCACTGTCAAGTTTTGAAGTGGGGGAAAAAAAAGCAATAGGAACAAATCCTTTATTCTCCAGACTTCCAAAGAACTTTCTTGCTCTGCCTATTTAAAGAAGTTTCCCCAGTGAAATACATACTTATGCTATAAGAAAAAGGAAAGGAACAAGGGTCATCCAAACCCTTCATAATAAACCTATTACAAGAGTTTGCACTGAAATTCTCAAATCAAATGCATATTTTCAAATCCCAGAAGAATTCAATAAAAGTTACTAGTAATTTAAGTAGTAAAATTTTTACTTTTTCATATTCTGATTTCTGTTAGCTGCCAAAATACTACAGCTTTGAGAATATTTTTCTCTACATTAGAAAGATCATAACCAGCCAAAGATTTACAAAGTTCCACTGGATTCAGTGTTTGAAGAGACAGCATCCCTTTCCCACCATTTAGAAAGTTTTCAGTGATGGAAAGATGGAAAAGAAGGAAATCAACTTCAATTGTGTGCAGGTTTTGGCTGGAATAGAGTTAAATTGCTTTGCAGTGGACTGTGCAGTGCATGTTTTTGGACTTAGGACAAGAATAATGTTGATAACTCAGGGATGCTTTCATCATTGCTGAGCAGTGCTTACTCAGAGCCAAGGACTTTTCTGCCTCACACCCCAAGGGAGGAGGCTGGGGGTGTACAAGGATTTGGAAAGGGACACAGCAGGGACAGCTGGCCCACGAGACCAAAGGGGTATTTTAGACCATATCATGTCATGCTCAGCATATAGAGCTGGGGGGAGAAAAAAGGGGAAGGACATTTGGAGTGGTGGTGTTTGTCTTCCCCAGGCCAGGATGGAGCCCTTCCCTCCTGGGGATGGCTGAACACCTGCCTGCCCATGGGAAGCAGTGAATGAATTCCTTGCTTTGCTTTGCTTGTGTGCATGGCTTTTGCTTTACCTTTTAAACTGTCTTTATCTNTCAGCATATAGAGCTGGGGGGAGAAAAAAGGGGAAGGACATTTGGAGTGGTGGTGTTTGTCTTCCCCAGGCCAGGATGGAGCCCTTCCCTCCTGGGGATGGCTGAACACCTGCCTGCCCATGGGAAGCAGTGAATGAATTCCTTGCTTTGCTTTGCTTGTGTGCATGGCTTTTGCTTTACCTTTTAAACTGTCTTTATCTCAACCCGTGAGTTTTCTCACTTTTAACCTTCTGATTCTCTCTCCCATCTTCCTGTGAGACTGAATGAGCAAAGGGCTGTGCAAGGCTTAGCTGCCAGCTGAGGTTAAACCACAACAAATAGTAAAAAGCAAAAGACAGGTCTGAAGAGTACAAATAACTTCTGCCCTCTTTTTTCTTGTGCTTGTTTCTTGCAGAGGGACTTATTTTAGAACAGAGTAGCCAAAAAATGAAAATAAAAGGAATATGGGAGAGAAAAAAGAAATTAACTGCAGAATACTGTTCCTGATAGCTTGTCTGAAAATAAATTTAATTCCAATGAAGAAAGCACATTATATACATATACCAGTTTAAGACACCCAAGCCACTGTGTAGAACATCTGTTTACAGATGTAAGAAGACAAGTCAGGGACAGTGACCTTGCTGTGCTCATGCATTTCCACACAGTGGCACGTGCACACGAGGTCTACTGGAACCCATAGCAGACATCGTGTACAATCTGCAAGATATGCCCCAACTTCAGGCTTCAGATTTGGGCTCCTTGGGCAAATGCATAAAGATGTCAGTGTCCAAACATAACTCATCTGAGTTTTTGTAAAACTGTAAAATGTTTTCACAAGGACAGTTTTACTTCTTGATACACAAACTAATCATTGGCAGGTTTTCCATATGAAGTCAACTACATAGTAAACAGCTATCCTAGCAACCAAAGTTTAGCCATTTTCTGTGGATGCACAGCCTGGGAAAGTGTGAAAACAGGAAAGCTTTCCCATGGACTGCCTGAGAAGTACAAGCTTTCTCATAAGCTTGGAGAAAAACAGACAGGAAAGAATCTCAAAGATGCACCTGCTATTATTTACAGAATGTGTACTGTGAGAAATTGTATTGTTTACAGTAAGAACATCTTGCAAGATGTTGCTTGCTCTGCCCAGTGCTGTGTTCTGCTCTTGGGTTAGCGAGTGAGTGTACTTAAGGAAGGTAGTGTTACAATAAAGTGTCCCTTTCCTGTCTTGAGAGGAGACCGTGCTGCTGTGTGTTTTATTACTGCCGTTCTATAGCTAACTATACACCAAAACAGCAACAATTTTCCACTTAGACTTTCACAATTTTTCCTCTCCTGTGAAACTTCTACTCACTTGACTTACAATTCATCTCTTGCATAGGAGGAAAAGCGTGAAGCATGAGATTACAGTTGGTAGGGAGGAAAGGACCAAGAAAGGGACTCTAAGGGTCTTCAGCTTCTCATTTAGTCTCCTATCTCCATAAAATACATTCACAATACAGCATTATTCTTTGGAAACTTCCTCTGGATGAGAATACCTACAAAAGACTTCCAGTGCTTCATAGACCCTGTGTCTGTTACACACCATACCTCCCCCCCTCCCATGAGAAAGACACTGTCCTATACTGTCGCATGTGAAACAGAACAGGAATGCTTAGTCTCCTCACCCCCATAACTGTAGTGAAGACCAAAAGTACTTAATGAAGGAAATGCATCTGTCATGGCCCTAAAGAGATTCCAGCAGCAAGTCTTTGTTTTAAAATCCTATCTGGAAAAGGGGCATTAAGAGCACAAGACTACGTGCAATAGAATTAGCTATTGATCGGCTTCTTTTGATGCTGATTTTTTATTGGAAAATAATATACTAATTGCCTAGAAATCACCTTTAACCATCTGTGTGGCTGTTAGATTCAGGTTAGTCCTTTAGAAGCTGAAGGGCAATGCTGCAGATGACAAAAGTCCAGAGGCAATCCCACATGGGACTTCTTAAATTGAATTCCTGCTCTCACAGTGTTGCTACGCTTTCCTCCAAGTTGTATGCCTCAGATTGGCATTGCATGCCAAGCTCGACTAGGGCACAGTGAGAGCCTGATTTAAAATCAAAGCCAACAGACAAGTTTTTTTAACAAGAAACAGAGAAATTATGCCTATGGCACTGGAGAATTTACAGTCAGTCTAGGTCCCTGAGACAGTGGCAGTGAAATTAGACAGGCAAGGACCTATCAAAAAACTAACACAAGGACATGCACATAGAGCTGCCTTCTGAAGTTGCAAATTCTGAGAAATTATCAAGATCATGTCTTAATAGATAACTTAGATTTTATTCTCAGAGCCAGCCAGGAAGAAGCCCAGCTTCTCTCAAGTCCTAAACCTAGTGACTAGCAAGAGAGGGGATAAGAAAATATTTTAATTATACCCCAGACTCCTGGTATTTTCCCATTTAGCACCTTCACACTATTTTCAGAATATTTGTCAAATTCTCTCTTCAATTCTCATCAGATACTTCTGTCTACAAAGCCAGGGTCCTCCTTTCCAAGCATGAACCAGAACAGTGGGACTTAAATGACTCACCCAAAATCACAGACAGGATGCAACTGGAAAAAAAATTACTGTAATGTAAGTTTGGGTATGCAGAGTTCCTCCCCACTAAGAGATGGATATCAATACTCTGTCAGAAATAAGCCTTGTTCATTACAGGAAAGCAGCATGTCCCTGGGCAGTTACAGTGGATTTTGAACATAAATGCATTCCTCGGCTGATTTCACAGAATTTTCACAGAGAGATGAAAACTCTCACCATCACTTCTCAGACCACATATGGGCAGCAATCACGTCTACACACTTTGTTGATAATTAATAATGAAAAATGAGAAATTCAAGGAATAAATTATTTGTTGCATTTTGTCACTGAAGAGACTGGGAAAAAGGGCTATTATTATAATATTATTATTATGATTGAAGTCTAGAATGGACAAAATTCTTTTCTTCTAATAAAATTGTATAT